>CAUYON010192823.1:0-100875 GCA_963573935.1 Arctocebus calabarensis
TATAATCCCAGCTACTAGGGAGGCTGAGGCAAGAGAATCGCTTAAGCCCAAGAGCTGGAGGTTGCTGTGAGCAGTGTGACACCACAGCACTCTACCCAGGGCGATAAAGTGAGACTCTGTCTCTACAAAAAAAAAAAAAAAAAGCTGTATAGGCTTTCCAATATTGCACATTAAGTTTTAACAATGCCCAGGATATTTGTTTCATCTAAAAATTATTCTTCGTGGTCACATTTGGCTGGAAAAAAGACCAAGAGAGAATGGGGGCAGTTTTTAAGGAGAACTTCAGACCACCTTGAATAAGCTGATGTGACCAGGAGACTAACCTAGGACAGTTTGGGAGAATGGAACTGGAAGACTTCCACTTTAGAGGGAATTGGGAGAACATACTCATATTTCTGAATTGAGTAGGGAAGAAAAAAGAATTTTGCTTTTGGTGAAGGGGGCATTTCATAGAAGGAAAATATGGCTATTGGGAAGTGGATATTAGAAAATCAACCATCAGGCTCAACGTCTACAGACTCAACTAAAAGTTTTTTATATTGTTTACATCTAAACATAACATGAAAAAGATAGAATGAAGTCTATATGAAAATGAGGGTGCAAGCAGGGGCCATCATGAGGTGTCATATATCTAATAAAATATTAAAAGGAAGGGCAACAAATAAATTTAGAATGGGTTTGTAACTACCAATTTTACCTATTAAGTTGTCTGTTCTTGACTCTTTCTTTGTGTAGACATCTTTTTCCCCCTCAGATACTAGAATGAGGCAGTTTTATCTTTATGCTTTTTATGATGATTTTTAAAACTGTTTAGATTTCACTCTATGGAAGGGCCACATCCTTGAAAACACCTGCCCTTGCTGTTAACCGATTATTATTAAGCAAGAGCAAATGTCGTCAAGTCAGTTACAATAAAGTGTAAATAAAAAACTTTATGGCAGGGTGTGTAAAGCAAAAAAATTGAAATTAATCACCAAGGCAAAGCAATGACAGATCCAAAGGTCATTGTTTTGTTCACTTAAATACTTACGTGAATGAGGCATTAGATGCTTTGATCAAAAAATTGTGTTCATGTTTCACAAAACTAACTTCTTGGTCCCATCCAATGATAAAGTATTAGATTCCTTGATCAAAAAATTGTATTCAAGTTTCAAAAACATGAATACATGTACCAAACAATTACATTCATTTTTAAAATACGATGAGCTTTTCTCCATGAAGACTGAGCAAAAAATATCAACCCAGTTATTTTAATTTCTTAAGATAGTGTGCTTCTTTTGCAGTTGGCATTTATTTCAAGGGCATGGAAAATTCAGTTTTTATAAATTAAACTGTACCTTTGTTTAACTGAGAACCAGAATTATTATACGAATTTAGCAGACAAGATACAATGATTTGTCCGGGGACTCTTTACTTCACATTTTTTTTGCAGTCCATCTCATATGAGCTAATTTTCTTTTTTTTTTTTTTTTTTGAGACAGAGCCTCAAGCTGTCATCCTGGATAGAGTGCTGTGACATCACAGTTCACAGCAAACTCTAATTCCTGGGCTCAAGTGAGTCTCTTGCCTCCGCCTCCCAAGTAGCTGGGACCACAGGCGCCCACCACAATGCCCGGCCATTTTTTGGTTGCAGGCGTCATTGTTGTTTGGCGGGCCTGGGCTGGATTCGAACCCGCCAGCTCAGGTGTACATGGTTGGCGCCTTAGCCCGCTGAGCCACAGGCACCGAGCCTCATATGAGCTAATTTTCTCTGAGAATTTGGGCAGTGGCTGAGTGGAAGGATTCTACTCAGTTTCCTTTGAACAACTATTTATTAACTGCTTACTGTGTACCAACTATATGTTTAGTGTTGGAGAGGGTACAATCATGAACAATGTATTTCTTGTCACTGGCAGTGTCAAAGGGTGGGTGGAGTTAGATCCACCATCATTTCTATTATTCACCATCATCTGTCCCCCAAAGAACTCAATCTAAGTAAGAGCACTGTACCTAATATTTTAAAGTACTTTTTGGACACATACCCGATTAGGAGCCCTCCACCTCCTCCTCACACCTCTTAAATACCTCTAAGCCTTGGCCCTTGTACTCAAGAAACATATTGTCTGGTTAGGGAGAAAAAGTGAGTATATACATATATTCTTTGATATAAAGGATTATATTAATGCTATAGAATTAAACTGTACCTTTGTTTAATCTATCACATGAGTATGTTTCTTTTGAACCTTCTCTTTGCTTTCCACATTCTTTTTGTCATAGGATTGGTGGCAAAATCTATTTTCTTAGAGTTTGTGTGTTAAATCACAATGGCATATGTTCTGGGCAGTATTTTAAAACCTAAGACTGTCAGTTATATGTTGAAAATTATCCAAAGTTCTACCCAAAGTCCATCTCAAGATTGAAAGGCGTAATTTTCTAGACTCTGATTCTAAACTGGATTCTCCTTTCTCGGGTGTCAGAAATGCCAAATCTCATCATATGGATTTATAATCTCTTTTTAGTATCTGTAGTATATACATTCTGGACCACCAAAATGAGTTGACCTTTATCTCCCTTCATGTACTTACTCTGGTAACAATTTTATTTTTCTAGAATCATAATTATTATTTTATTTTAAATACTCTTTTTTATTTTATTTCTAAATTAACAAGCAATAATAATTAAAAAAATTTGGGGGAGGGAGGGATGCGTGCTTCTATGAGTTTTAACCCATTTGTGAATTCACATAACCAGCAGCACAATGGGGAAACAGAATACTGTAGTTTCTTCACACTATTTTTAATTGTTCCTTTTCTTATTGTTAGGTTTTGAGAATTCCTTATTTATTCTGTATTAATATACTTTATTGGTATGTGATTTGCAAGTCTTTTCTTCCAGTTTTAATTGTTCTTTCCATTCTTTTAACAGTGTCTTTTGTAAAACAAACATTTTAAATTCTGTTGAATTTCAGTTTATCAAAATTTTTCTTTTATGAATCATGGCTTTGATGTTGATTCTAAGAATTCTGTGCCTAATATCAGGTCATGATGATTTTCTCCTATGTTTTCTTCTAAAAGTTGTATAGTTTTATGTGTTATATATAGATCTGCATTCCACTTTGAGTTAATTTTGATGTAAAATGTAACGTGTAGGTTGAAGTTCATTATTTAATATTTAAAAGTTCAATTGTTCTGACATAATTTGTTGAAAAGTCCATCTTTTCCATTTAGTTAATTTTGTGCCTTTGTCTAAATCAATTGACCTCAACTGTGTGGGTCTGTTTCTGGCTGCTCTATTCTATTTCATTGATCTAATGTGGTTATTCTAAGATTTGGCAAAAACCACAATTTATTGATAACTGTAGCTTTATTGCAGTTGTTGAAAAGCATATGTCTTCCTATTTTTTTATTCTTCTTTTAAAAAATTATTTTGGCTATCCAAGTTTCCATTTTTCTCCCCATAAATGTTAGAATCAGTTCTCCAGAAATATAAAAATTCCCGCTTGGATTTTGATTAGTATTGTGTTAAATCTGAAGGTCAATTTGAGGAAAAGTGACATGTCAACATATTGAGTTTTTCAATCCCCAGAGTACGTCTCTATTTATTTAGGTTTTGAGTTCTTTAATCAATATTTCATAGTTGATAGGTTTATTCCTAAATATTTCAGTTTTGGAACAATTCTAAATGCTATTTTTTTGAAATTGAGTTTCTAATTGTTCATAAACATATAATTGATTTCTTATGTTGAACCTGTAAACTTCAACCTTGCTAAGTTTACTAAATAGTTATAAGAGCTTTTTTTGTTGATTCCATGATATTTCCTACATAGTCAGGCATGTCATCTATAAATAAGAACAGCTAATTCTTACTTTCCAATCTGTTTGTCTTGCCTTATTGCACTGGCTAGGGTTTTCAGTACCAAGTTGTATAAGAGTGATGAGAATGGATAGATCTTGTCTTATTCTCGGTAGAAAAGTATTTGCCCTTTTACCGTGAAGTATGATGTTGGCTGCAGGTTTTTTCTGCACATGGCTTTTTAGAAGGGTAAGTAAACTTTCTATTTTCAGTTTACTGTATGTTTTTTATTATGAAAGTGTAAAATTTTATGAAATTCCTTTTTGGCATCAGTTGATAATCATATGTTTTTCCTTACATTATCTATTGATTTGGTGACTATTGGTTGATTTTGAAATGTTAAACCAGCCTGGAATTCTCGGGATGAACTTCCCTTGGTCACAGTATATATTATTTTTTAATGGGTTTGATTTTCTATCATTTTGTTGATTATTTTTCTGCCTATGTTCTGAGGGATATTCATCTTTAGTATTATTTTCTGGTGCTGTCTTTGTTTGGATTTGGCATAAGGGTGATGCTGAATATCATCTGTCTTGGTAAGTATATAATCTTCTTTTATTGGGTTGGATGTTTTATAAATCTTATATAGATCAGTTGGTCAACGATACTATTCAGTATATCTATATTCTTGCTATTTTTCTGTTTATTTGTTCTATTAATTATTGAAAAATGTTTACATTTCTTAAATTGTAGATTATACTTTCCAGTTCTAATAGAACTTTTCCAGTTCTATTACCTTTGGCTTTATACATTTTGAAGTTCTATTGTGTTGTTAAGTATATACACACTTAGGATATTTTTCTGTCTTCTTGTAAGTTCATTCTTTTTATAAATTATGTAATGTCTCCATTAATCACTATAAATTTTCTTTGCTTTATTTTCTATTGTGTCTGATGTTACTATCACTACTCCAGCTTTATTTGGAATAATGTTTACATGGTGTGTCTTTTTCTATTCTCTTCAATTTGCCCTCTCAATATTATTATATGTAAAGTAAGTTTCTTATAGTTGGTATACAGTTGAATAATTTTTTTAAATATTCATTTTGACAACCTTTGTCATTTAGTTTGTCTTCTTGGACTATTTATATTTATTTTTTTGTTTTGAGACGGAGTCTCACTTTGTCACCCTTGGTAGACTGCCATGGTGTCACAGCAACCTCAAACTCTTGAGCTTAAGCCATTCTCTAAGCTTAGCCACCCAAGTAGCTGGGACTACAGGTGCCCACCAAAATGCCAAACTATTTTTAGAGATGAAGTCTTGCTGTAGCTCAGGCTGGTCTCAAACCTGTGAGCTCAGGCAATCCACTCACCTCGGGCTCCCAAGTGCTGGGATTATAGACATGAGCCACTATGCCTGGACTATTTATATTAATTAAAATTATTAATATGCTTGGAATTAGGTCAACTTATTATTTTTTTCTTTTTTGCTTGCTCTGTGTTTTCTGTTTTTGTTTTCCTTTACTGGTTTCTTCAGATTTTTTGAATTTTTTCATATTAATGCCACTTAAATATATTGAGTTTTTGACTATGTCTCTTGGTATAGTTTTTGAAAAAAAAGTTGCTTTGAAGATCATAACATACATATGTAACTTTTCACTGTCTGCCTGGAATTAATATTTTATAGATTTAAAGAGTATAGATTCCTTAACCTCCCCCATTCATGCTGTAGTTGCAAATGTATTACTTCTTCATAACTTGAAAACTCTATCAAGACGATGATTAATGAAAGCAACAATTTTTGCTTTTGACAGGTATACATACTTAAAAGAACTTAGAGGAGACAAGTAATCTAGGATATTTATCCATCTTTTTCCATTTCTATTACTCTTTATTTCCAATGTTCTCAATTTCTCTTTTGTATTATTTTCCTTCTGCCTGTGACTTTTGTAAGTATTTGGTAATAAATTCTTTTATTTTTCCTCCAACATAGAATTTCCTTATTTTCCCTTCATTCCTGAACGATATTTTTATTGGATATAGAATTCTGAGTTACCAGACCTTTTATTTATCACTTGGAAAATGTTATTTCACTTTGTTCTTACTTCTGTACTTCTTTTAATAAATTCACAGTCATTTAAATCATTAATACTCTCCAACTAATGTATTATTTTCTCTGGTTTCTTTCAGGATTTTGTCTTATCTGTAGACTTCAATAGCTTGATTATAATATATCTGTGCATTGATTTCTTTAAATTTATTTTGTTAGTTTATTGAGATTTTAGCATCTATAAATTTATGTCTTTGGACAAATTCAGGACATTTCAGCTACTATTCTTTGAATATTTTTTATGATCCTTTCCCTTTCTTATTTCCTGTTGAGACTCTGATGATATAAAACTTTGATCCTTTGGAATTGTCTTGTAGTCCTCTAAGACACTGTTTATTTCTTTATAATCTTTTGTTTTGTCTAAGTTGTTTCATATGATTTTTATTGATTTATTTTTAAGTCTGTTTACTCTTTCCTACGTTGTCTTTATTCTGCTATTGAGTCTATCTAATGAACTTTTTTACATTATCAGATGCTTTAATTCTATAATTTTCATTTGGTTTTCTTTGTGTCTTTTATTTCTTTGCTGAGACTTCTATTCACTTCAAGAATGTTCTCTTCATGCATGCTCATCTCTTGAGTAAGTCCAGAAAGGCATGCACAACTTTATGAGTTTAATTTTGGATTACCCTCTTTACTGTGGCCTCCTCAACACCTTTGGATTGAATACCTGCAGACCTACTTCTTGGATTTCTATTCAGAAAACTAAGGCTGTCATATCCTTTGTCTGTCATGATCTTCCTGTGACTATGTCTGCACAGACTGTCAAATGGTGAGAGGACAGAGAAAAAAATTAAAAAAACAACTGGGATTCACTCTACATTCTTGAGACCTCTATCTGTTTGGTCAGAGAGATGGGTTCCTCTCCTTCAGATTTTGAGCTTCGTTGATAGCCATAACCATCATCACAATGTTGTCTGAGGGTTAGGGCAGAAGAAAAGGGAAAAACAATAACTAAAAAAAAAATCAATGGGTTTCCTCTTCTCCCTCTGATTCATGGAATTTCCCTCTCCTGTCATTTCTTTACCAGAAAGAAGAGGATCTTTGTGTAACTGTTTTGCTCTTCACCTATGTGCACTTCTAGATTTAGAGCTTCTCTTCAGCTTATCAGATGATCCTGGGATGGGGGAGGGAAATGGGAACCTTATCACTGGTTTTATGAAACTTCAAATTCTAGGCTCTTTCCTAGCACTGTGGGAGGGCAAGGTGGTTGGATTGCCTGAGCTCACAGGTTCCAGACCAGCCTGAGCCAGAGTGAGACCCTGTCTTGAAAAATAGCCTGGCATTGTGGTGGGTGCCTGTAGTCCCAGTTACTTGGGAGGCTGAGGCAAGAGAATTGCTTAAGCCCAAGAGTTGGAGGTTGCTGTGAGCAGTGACACTATGGCACTCTACCGAGGGTGACATAGTGAGACTCTGTCTCATAAAAAAAAAAAAATTAATAACTTCTAGGCTCTTTCTCCAACCTTCCTACTAAAATTTACTCATCAGTGTCCTCATATAGCTGCTTCAGCATTTCTGCTTGGATCCAGTGGAAAAGACCAAATGAATGGAGCTTGCTTACTCTATCTTCCCGAAAAATGCAACCTTTTCCAAGTACTCTTTATCTAAAATTTATTGCACAAAAATTGGTATTTTAATTGTACTTTTTAATAGTTCTTTGAGTTTCTAAATAGATTTATACATTTATTAATAAATTTCACTTGTAATATCTCATTTTATCTTCACAAGTCTATAAGTTTGAATGAAGGTAGGAACTGAGGTTTATGGAATCTATTTTTCACATTGTATGTTAATACTTAAGAGAGAAATGCATAGGAGTCTTTTCTCCCAATTTCAAAAAGAACTGGAATCTAAGCACAGAGAATACCTTTCGTCTTTCCATTTCTCTACCTTTCTTTAGACTCCTCCTTTTACCTGATATAACTTCTTTCACAACTCTCTAGTCAAAGATCTGTATCTCTACTACCTGAATAAAACTGCTCCCACTATTTCCACTTGGATTTAGCTAGAATGATGACAAGATTGCCAGTTCTATGGCAAGGGTTAATATACTGACCTTTTTCAGTTCTGTTCAGATATAGAGCCTCATTAACTCAACAAATAATTTGCCAAATAAAACAAAAATGAGTTAGCTCCCTGCATTTAATGATCTCTCAGCATGTTATTGCCTTGGCAACTGCTTGCAAATGTTTATTGTCTGCTCACGTGTACAAGGTACTGCATTAGTGTGCTGTATTCATATAGGAATAAATCTATGAAATAGTAATATTATTATGCCCAACTGAAAAATGAAGCAACAAAACTTGTAGAGAGGTTAAATAAGTTATTAAAGGTCATACCAAAAGTCAAGTGACGGTTCCAGGAATTGAACCCAGGCAGTCTGACACCAGCGTTCAGATGCCTAAGCATTAATTGATTAGAACCCAGATTGCCTAAGGCTAAATGGGATTCTCTCCATTACTCCTCCTTTGAAATTAAGAAAACTCCACCCATTTTTATTTAGATAAATTCATCCTTCTTGATATCTGGCAGAGAAGTTGTTAGGAGCTCTTTGAACAATGCCTGGGTGCCCCAAACTGCGCCTCCCCTCAATCTGTTTCTTCTCTTGTCTCTCCCATCTTCTAATTCCTCAGACCAAAAACTTTGGCGTGATCCCAGTCTCCTCTCGCTCTCTCACCTCTCACTCCCAGCGTGTCAGCCTCTCCTGTGGTCTTTACACAGAAAGCATGTACAGAACTTAACGAGGTCTCACCACTCACCCTAGTCGCCTACCCCCTATCTGAGCCACCCACCCCTCTCATTTGGATGAGATGCTGCTACCCTCATCCTTCCTCTACAGTCTGTTCTCAATACAATACCTAGAGAGGGCCTGTTAAAATTTATGTCAAATCATGTCAGTTCTCTGTCCGAAACCCTGAGGTGGCTCCTCATTTCACTTCGAGTGAAAGCCAAATCCTTCTATCACCTGCGAGGCCGTAGGAGACTCAGGCCATTTTGGTTTCATTAGCTTGCTGCGCTGTCCTTTCTCACGCCACTTCAGCTGTGCTGCACTCTTGGCTGGTCGTTGGCCACACTGGGGACACTCCCACCAAAGGTGGAGCCTTTACTCTTGCTCTTGTCTTCCTAAAATGCCCCCCTCCCCTCCAGCTATCCGTAGAGATAGCCAGTCTCATCATTTTTTCTGGCCTTTTCTCCAAGGTCACTTCAGCAAGGTTTGCCTTGGCCACGCCAAATAAAATTTCAACCTTTTCCTCAATCCCACATGGCCTTAATTTTTTTGGCTTTAATTTCTCCCCTTAACTATTGAACCACTGTGAATTTTGCTTATTTATCTTGCCCTTGTCTCACTTTAGAAGAATACAAAGTCCATGAAGGTAGTGATCTCTCTCCTCACCGCCCAGAAAATGACTGGCCCACGCCAATTTTATTTGTCCTTTAAAATAAACCCAATTTTGCCTTCACCCACAATTTTTGTATAATTTAGGATTTAATGCAGTGCTTCCCATACTCCCCAAATTGAAAAAATTCCTAAGTGAATTGATGACCAAGGATGAACTTTGTATAGAACATTTTGGGTTTTTTTTTTGTTTGTTTGTTTTTTTGAGATCCAGCCTGATGCTGTCGCCCTGGATAGAGTGCTTTGGCATCACAGCTCACAGCAACCTCCAATTCCTGGGCTCAAGGGAGTCTCTTGCCTCTGCCTCCCAAGTAGCTGAGACTACAGGTGTCCGCCACAATGCCTGGCCATCTTTTGGTTGCAGCCGTCATTGTTGTTTGGCGGGCCTGGGCTGGATTCGAACCCACCAGCTCAGGTGTACATGGCTGGCGCCTTAGGCCGTTGAGCCACAGGCGCTGAGCCTGTATAGAACATTTTGAATTTATTTTCCTCTATGGCAAGATAATTGCTTTTGCTATACACTTAAATAGGTACAAGATCTGCTCACCACATTTGTTAGATTAGCATCATTGTCCAAATAATCATTCTGACTTAGCTAAACCAAAACATACAAATGAACTGAATGTTTTTATCAAAGTGACCCAAATAATAGAGCAAAATATAAAAACTGAACTATGTATGCATGTGAGTACAGTCAAGCATATACTCTGTGTTATACCTTAGGATATAATTTGAGAATCTCATCCTTTTGGCAGTTGAGTCTAGTACAGTAGTAAATTCACTAACTTTGTTTATTAATTAGGACACTTAGCGATGTGAATGGTAGTAATCCAATTCAAAGTGGCTTAAAGAAAAAAAATGAAGGGAGAAAGTCTTATTGGCTCAAAAAATCAGGAAGCGGAAGAATATGACTAATTTTAGGCATGCTGAATTTAGAGACTAAATGATGAGGTCAACACACACATGTACACACACACACCCTTCCTTTTTTTCTCCATCTCTGATTTTTGCTGAATTGGTAATTTTTATAGGTAGTGTTTATCTATGTAGTGATAGAAATAACCACTCAGAACTCTAGGGCTATATCTTACAGTTATTCAAACCTGTTATAGAGAATTTCTTTTTCTCTGTATTTTCCCTAAAAGTCTTGGATTGACTTCTGATTGAGTCACCTTGGGTATTATTGATTTGTCCATAAATGATGAATACAGCAAGAGATTTTATTGTATCAATATCTATGGGTTACTTTTTTGTTCTTGTTTTTTAAAGCATATCTCTTAGTGAATGGTTATGAACTTATGTTTGAAAACTGTGATATGGCTTGAAGGCAAAGAAAAGGCCAAGTTTCACTTTAGAAACTTCTGGGACAATGTTTTCTGGAACTCTGAGAAAATATATCCATACCATTTAATTAAAAGACCTCTACATATGTCCCCTTTAAAGAATTAAATCTCAAAAAGTCACTACAATTTTTGTGAATTCATGTCTGCCCTAATTCCTAGAAATCCCAGGTATACTTTTGATAAATAACACTTCACCTGAAAAAGCACTTTGCCATTTAAAAATTTCCCTCACTAACAGTGGTGGTCATTAATTCCATATGTAGTCTTGGTTCACTTTCATGGTGGAATATTACTTGCTAACCTTTTGATGGTTGGATGTGACCTTGGGAATAGTTTTGGCCAGAGAAGTATGAAATGGAATATGTGAGTTCCATATGGTGATAGAATTGCCTCCAGAGTCTTCTTTCTCTCTGTATTTGGTAAACAGCAATGTTGACATGGTGGCTGTTGTGTCATTCATCCCTAAGTAATAAAAGACCAGCTGACCTTTGGCTTCAGCTGAGCCCGAGCTGCCCCGTGGTTGTTTTATATTGTGAATAAGAAAGAAACTTTTCTTTCTTATGCCATAGTGATTTTGGTCTTATTCATTACAACAGCATAACCTGGCCTAATCTGACAGATATATACATGTTATCTTATGTAATTCTTGTTTGTTATCTTAGTGATTTTCAAAACAATCCTCTGAGGTAGGTAGTTAAGGTTTAATTGTTCTTACTTCCCTTATAAATAATAAAACTAAGCTTGGAAGGACTAAATACTTTGCACTAGGTACACAGAATTAATAATGAGAAAACTGTGAATAAAACATGGAATAATTGACTTCAAGTCTACTACTCTTTTTATTTTTTTTGAGACAGAGTGTTACTATGTTGCCCTTGGTAGAGTGCTGTGGTGTCATAGCTCACAGCAACCTCCAACTCCTGGGCTCATGTGATCCTCTTGTCTCCCAAGTAGCTGGGACTACAAGTGCCCAACACAACACCATGCTAGCTTTTAGAGATGGGGTCTCACTCTTGCTCTGGCTGGTCTCAAACTTGTTATCTCCAGCAATCCACTTGTCTTGGCCTCCCAGAAATCTACTACTCTTTTAAAAAGATATAACTGTGAATACAGAAAGAATCTCCAAATTCTTAAGGAAGTGTTTTCAATTTGAAAATTTTCAAGATTGACTATTATTTATCACTTGTATGAGTATTAAGACATAATTAGACATAAAAGCTATGTTTTATTTGCATAATTTTAAAAACAGTATTTATTCATACAAAGTAGATCCTTAATAACACTAACCCAGCATTCATAGTAAATTCCCGTGACAGTCCTTTGCTGTGAAGCCCAATTCTCTTGAATGTAAAAACTCTACACCAAATCATCTCCTTCAGGAAAATTTTCTTTAAAGACATCTCAAGGATTTAACATAAGGATTTACATGAGGACAAGATAGTTTTAAAAAAAATCCTCTACCTAATATCTAAGATTTGATATATGAACAGGACTTGAAAATGTTGTCAGACCTGGATCTTTCAGTAATCCTTGTTTCAGAAAGCCTACACCCTGTAAAACTATTCTGGAGCAATTATTAACCACACAATGAGCCTGTGAGACAGCAGATGCTAGGCTCCTTTTTCCCTTCCTTCTTACCTCCTCAATCAAACATATTTGTAGAGTACATATTTATCTACTTAAAAAAAGAAAGAGGGAAAAAAAAAAACCCTGTTGCCTCCCTTCTAACAGGAAGTAAGCAGGACTTCTCCTCATAGGCTATAAAAATATTGACAGTAGATAATGGGTCTGCATAAGATACTGGTGGGAAGTGAGTTAATAATCACAGGATCCAACTGCAGGGAGCTTCAGATGCTGCCTAAGACCAGAATGTCAATGAATACTGTTCTTGTTAATAACTAGCTGGTGACAGAAAGCTCTTTCAACCTTGCTTTCCTGGAATTGGAAAATACAATACCAGAAAGATATATAGTAATAAGATACACCTATCTTATCTATATCCATGATATATATTTTCCACAGATACAAGGAAAAAATAAGCATACTGTCTATCAGGGGAAAAAACCAGCTCAGTAATTTTTCCTAAATTATAATGTTATTGGCAGTAAGTAAAATATTGGAGGATGAAATACTCCTTTTGAAAAACACTGCAATAAACTAATGTAGCTGAACAGTATTACCTAATATAGTAAAATGTCTCAGAAATGTGCTTTTTAAAAAATAAATTACTATAGTCCAGTATTCTTATAAGCTTTAGATGTTAGAATGTTTTAAAAACCCTAAGAAATTTTCACACTAAGAAGATCTAGGTGGTGAAAGTGCTAGAATTAAGAGTTCTTTGTACGGAGAACTAGGGATGTTCTATAACATGGACTATCTACATTTCATCAGAAAATAAACTTTCAAAGGAGTCAACCACACTCGGAATATAACAGTTTTATCCTTCTCCTGAAGCATAAATCTTTACTGCCCTTCAGTATAAACCAAACTGAAAAGATATCACGCATCATTTTCTGTAATGATTAACCCCCTATTTGCCAGCTGTCCTGCTGACTATTCCTAGACTTCAGCAGTAACCACAAGTAGTACAGGTGCAAATCCCTTTTTCATGTTTTGCAATAACAATCTCTCCCTCTTGCTCTGATTTCTAAAGGCACTGTTTTAACCAAATGTTTTACTTTTTTTTTTAATTGATGGGGTAAATGTTGAAATTATTTAAAGCCTCTACTATCTGTGAAACATGTAACAATGGTGAAACCATCAGTTGAAGATGAACAAGTTTACTGCTGAAAAATTCAGGAGGATCCCAATGTAAGGATCAATTACCCCGGTAAACTTCAGGGCACAGTTCTGAATGGTTTGTTTCATACCCTCTGTTGTTCTTTGTAAATGTCCTGCAAATCAGCCTACAAGCTTGTTGGACCAAAATTATTCCCACTGATTAAAGACGGCCTGTGGGGAAACTTTGTTTATTGATTCCCTCGATGGAAAAGTGTATATGATGAAAAGAGACAGAACTGAAGATTGTTTTTAGAGAGAAATTATCTCGGAAAATGTATTGCTATTTGGTACTGAAAGCAGCAGCACTTCCTTTAGATTTTAATCACCTTGAACTTGAAAAAGGTATTCCTGAAAGCCAGGGGGTCTTGTAGGCCCGGGGCAGGGAGCTTTCTGAGGGAAGGCATGTAGGTGAGCTCTGATGCTAACGATAATGGGAGTATTAAATGAAGGATACTATAGCAGGGTGCTGCCCCAGGGAAGAAGTCTGACCGCACAGAAATAGCGATCGCTGACTCCATCGCACAGATGGGTTGATTGATGCTGACCCGCGTCAATGATCCCCAGTTGATTAACCGAGATTAGGAGGCCCAAGTCGACAGCACAGCCACCGAAACACTGCTTGGGTATCTTTGTCAGGAGAGAGAGGGGAGGGAAAAAAGAATGGAGGAGAAAAAACCCTCCAGTTCACACCGACAGTAGATTCGATTTCCTCAGCGCTGGGCCGCCCACCTGCCTCTCCCCGCCTGCCTCTGCTGCGTTCCAGGCCACGGCTAAGGGCGACGCCAGCTGCTGCTCCCAGGGGACGCGCTGCAGAGTTTGTTTGATCCCTGCAAGACCTTGACTTGCAGCAGGGGAGGAAGCGGCGCCGCCTTGTTCGCCACACACGCACCCAAGTGGCTGCTCGGGGCTTGTCGTGACTAGGCGGCCAGACACGGGGTAGGAAGGGAAGACTCCAGGACAGAGGAGGACGAGGTTAGGGTGATGTTGGCAAAGGAGCTAAGACATGAACTAAAACCAGTGGCTAAGGAGGACCAGTACTGGGAAGTAAAGATGAAAGGGGGAGGGGAGAAAGAAAAGAGAGGGGATGAGACCAAAGGATGACAGGTTTGGGAGAAAATGTTGGGAACTGGAGAAAGTGTCAGGAAAGGATGAGTAAAAAGCATGTGGCAGCAAGGGGCCAGAAGGGAATAGTGCTGGACGATGCTGCCAGGTGACAGAGGGTATAGGTGGCTAGGGAGAAAATGCAAGGGGAAAAGAAGCTATAATGGCACCTGTGCCTTCCAGGGATCAGGTAGGCTAACCGGCTCACACTCAGGGCAAGGGATTTCCTGTCTCATCCTTGCAGGGCCCGCTGAAGAGCAGCTCCCCAAACTAACCTTGAGGCCATCAGCCTGTCCAGCTAAATCCTGGACAGACATACAGAGGGTGGCTCTCTGTTAGCCTGGATGCAAAGGTGACCTCAGACCTTTCCCTGACTCCAGGGGTTCAAAGAAAGGCGCTTTCAAAAATAGTTGCTGTGTCCTTTGTTAGGGGGCCTATTGGAGTGACAGGAGAGAGCACCCCTCTCGGGGTTTCAGAGGTTAGGCCAGAAGGAGGGAAGGAAGAACCCAGTAGGAAGGACTCATATGAGTTGTCAGGACTCAGAGAGAGGTCCTGGTGTTGCTTGTAATTAATTGAAGGGTGTATCTAATCTAGGGAATGCAAGACAGGGAATTCTGTGCCCAGACAAAGCACACCCAGGCCTGGGGAGCCTTCATTCTCACTTCTCTCCTCCATGGGAATTACCTGCCTGCCATTGGGTCAGAGCATAGTCAAATTAAACAGGGGTTCCTGCCCTCAAGAGGCTGGCCCTTTAAAAGAAACTAAGCAATTCCAGTGGAATGTGATAGAGTTTTGCATGGGGTCTCAAGAGAAAGAAAGAAACAAAAAGAGTCTTTACAGGAACTTGGAGGGTTGAGGAGGCCTCCAGAAGGAAGTCAGCTCAAAGGCAAAAGGGGAGTTTTCAGGACAACCTTACCCCACAAGAGAAATTATTTTCTTCTTTATTTGTCAGCAGTATGAGGATAATGAAGGGTTCCCCCAAAGGAACTTGAATATAAAATGTTTAGCACCTGGAAAAGTGCTCCAGAGCATTTCCCAAGTGGACCCCACTGAATATTGCTCCTCCTTTTGCAGCCCCTGAGAAGCCTTAGGCTGTCTGATTAACAGACACCCCTTTAGTGTTGCCTCCCTGTGTTCCCACCCCGTTAGTCCTTGGGCCAGTTGGCAACACAAGCTACTGCACATACAAGAAAACACGGAGACAAAGCCAACACCCTCGGTCTGGGTAAATCCACACCTCTCTACAGCAAAACGGAGATGGCAGGAACAAGGAGAGACGGGCAACCAAATCTTGGGAAAGTAGTCTTCTGGCTACAAAGAATTCTTTAACGCTGTTTTCAGAGTAAGGCTAAATTTAAAAAAGAGGCCTCTGTCACAGCTTTACACTCCTTTTCTAGAAATAGGAGCCATGGAGATGTCACAAAATAACGGGGGGTTGTTTGGCCATGTGGTCATGTGGTACCACAATGCAGTATGGATTGGGAAGCAATCTGGGCTTAGGTTTTGGTAAAAAGGGACTGAATCCTGGTGTACAGGTGGGGAAGAGGAGCAATTGGAATAAACGGTCACAGGGAAAATATCTGGACGTCACTGCAAGTACAGAGTTCATCCCTTGATCCTAAAATTTGGTCTATGTGGCTGCTTGGAAACTTTCCTCTTTTTGGTTAGAAATATGTTCTGCTTCAAATGCCCTCTACTCCCCACTTCACTCCTTGGGAAGTTGAAAGCATCCAGGTCACAAGCAATACAGAGGAGATGGGCTTACCAGTGGTTCTCAACCTTCCTAATGCTGTAGCCCTTTAATACAGTTAGTTCTTGTGTATTGAACTATTCAACCTATTCAACCTGTTGAACACAGTGAGACACAACCTATTGAGAACCACTGGCTTGGACCAATGAATAGATGTTATATAATGGAGTATTGAGTCATGACAGGTAAAGAACAGAAGTTTTCAAACAAAATAATATTTTTAAGACCCTGAGCTATGTGGGGCAATGGTGAATGTTTCCTTGGAATATTAAAGGAAAAATGCCAAGTAAATAGCAAGATGCATAAAAGAAATGTATGTTACCACCTAATGAATCCACAGCTACAAATGTAGCAGGCAAACTCACTTCTCCTTCCAAGAGAAACAATTACAGTCCCATTATCCTGCCATCCTTGCAAGCATAGGGAAGGCAACACTTTTGGGCAATGACCTACTTTCAGGTCATTGTTCTCAGGACACCTTTTCATAAAACATTCTTTAGCCTCATTTCCTCACCTTATATACTGTTTGATATTTAGTATTTGGATAGTTTGTTTCCCCAGATGAAAGTAGAAGTAAAATTTAGTATAAAATAAATGCAAACCATGTCAAGTATCAGTCGGATCAGAAGAGCAAGGATAGTGATCTACGTGAAAATTACTCTAACCAATATGTTAGAACTAGCACATGGAAACCAAGATTGCTCCGTGAGCATCTCCCGAGAAGCATCTTACTTTAGCTCTTTCCGGAGCAAATGTAAAATGGAAGAGGTCAGGGATTTCCATCGCCACTAAGCTTGAGCAAGAATGGGAGAAGCAAGTGGAAGGTGGCAGCTTCAAAATATGCAGCTGAGGTGGGGGAAGTGTTGTGGGAAGAACCCTGACCATGGACTGAGACAAGACCTGGGTTCTGTGGCCACAGGTCTGCTGAGGTGACGTTACCTTCAGAAGGCCATTCAGTCTCTCCCCGAACCTCATTTTTTCTCTGGTATGAAATTATGACTACGAATAAAGGCATTCTCTGAGCTCAAAAGAAATAGTGGTTGATTTGAAGATTAGCCCTATAGTTGAAACTAGTTAAAATCTGTTATTCTTTTTTTTTTTTTATTACATCATAGCTGTGTACATTAGTGCAATCATGGGGTACAATGTGCTGGCTTCATATACAATCTGAAATATTTTCATCCAACTGTTTGACATGACCTTCATGGGATTTTCTTGGTTATTGTATGAAAACATTTGTATTCTGCATTTAGTAAGTTTCACCTGTACTCTTCTAAGATGCACCATAAGTGTGATCCCATGTACACAGGTACAACTGGAAATATGAAGGAAATAATTTGATAGCAAACATGAAATGACAATGCTGTGGCACGTTTGTAGCAATGATGACACTTTCACTTGGAGGATGAGGCTTCTTTTCCACCTTTGTTCTGAGATTCCAACCAACTTCTAAGTTCTGTGAGGGAAGGGGCTCTATTGTATTCTTGTGGATCTGGCACACTGGTTAATTTCCCTGCCAAATATTGGTACCCCATAAGTGCCCATTCACTGATGAAAAGAAGGAGGAGGCAGGGGAATATAAAGACGTCACAGTGGGGAAGACCCTGGGAGAAATAAAAGAATTTGTCATCAAAGGAAGTTGCACTGTTCTGTAAGATCTTTGCCTTCTTAATCATAAAACTGGTATTCCCTATATTATTGATTACTATTCCCAACCCAAGACAACAGCTAGTTCTTAATCCGGTTGTAGGTAGCTAATCCTTCCATCAAAGTCAATGGCCCTGTATCTTCAGGCCATAGTGATGTGACTTAGTTAAAACAAAGGCTTCCTGACAGGCCTACACCACTCCCCTGTTTTCTTAGAGTTTGGTTGGCCTGAGCACACTCTGGTTCCCTGATTTTCAGACAGTATCCCCCCAGTTATGGCTTTGGCTTCTCCAATTTAGCCTTTTATATTGTCAGGGCTGAAGGTCTCCAAAGGCAGCTGTATCACCTTGTAGCTGAGACATCTTAGGCCTGGAGCTTATTGTCCTGGGCCTGTACCTGAAAGCAGCAAGGTCAAGTCATGGAATCCAAGAAAGTATGTTGTCTGGTTCACTCTTTTTGGAAACTAAATCACTAAGTCTTATACATGGAGGTAAAAGGAGACTATTAGCTAGTGCCCATAGGGAGTGTCAGGAAGAAGTCTCGGGGAAATGCCTTTAGGATAGTGTGTCCTGAGTCCTAAGCTCCACTTGCGTCAGATTCACCTGGAAATCTTGTCTGCAGATACCCAGGATTCCTTCTTGATCTGTGGGGTATGGAGAAAATTTAAAGAAAATAAATAATCCTGTTTGTTTCTGCTAGGTTATTTTAGAAACACACCATATTGAAAATAAAAAGAACTAGTCTTCCATCTTTGTGGTAAACTGGTGGCCCTATGTTTTCAGGTGTCTCCTAGTTTTGTGACCTTTAAGATACAAAGAATGATGCCTCCTCCTGCCTCAAATGCTGCCTCACCCCTGACCCAAGTAATTAGAATTCCTTCCAAACCCCAGCTCAAAGAGTTTATAAAAGGGCAGGAAGGTGGGAGGGATTATGGGGAACTATTTCTAGAAAAGAAATAAGTGGCCCAAAAGACACATGTCATCTGTTGGCTTGAGAAATCCCATGACAGTTACCTGAGACCCTAGCTCACACCTTTCATCATCCTGACGAACCAGCCTGGCCACCAGAAACCCATTTTCCTTATTATCTCCAAACACCCTGATTAGAATTGTTTTTTTTAAAAAAAAACAGTGATAACAATACTTATATTGAATAGCATCTTGCTTTTCATTCAAATAAATGACGCTTCAGTTTGTTTTAGGAAAAAGTATGAACTTGTAGAATGGGCCTGGCCTACCTGTAGATTAGGCAGCAAAAAGATTAATTTGTTTGGGACCAGGGAAAGCAGAACTCTGGGATGTAGAAAGGTCTAGAATCTTTACACGGAAATCCTTAGCTCTGCTTTTCTAAAGGAGCCAGGAAAGAAGAGTGAGGCACGTGAGTGACGGGGAAGACGACGCCCGCGCACCATTCGGTCCAGCAACCTTTTAACGCTGAGAATTTTAACAGCATAAAAATGTCCTCTTTAGGAAGACGGAGTGACTGACCCAATACATCTTGGACTGGAGAAGAGGATGGGTCTTCCACTGCCGGCGCTGGGCCGTGCACTGGCGCGGGGGGACGCGCGGGCTGCCCGGAGCTGGCTGGACGCGTCAGGTGCCTCCGTCCTCAGCGCCACTTTCCCCCAACAACCCCGCAGCTCTCCCGCGGCGGTCGCCGCCCTCCCCTTGGCATTGCTCGGCTTTAACTTTGCAGCTTCTTTTCTCGGCCGGCTGGTTGCCGGGCGGTGCAGTGGGCAGTGGCGGCCCCCGCAGAGGAGAGGGGCCGGGCCGAGCGCGGGGGGCGGCCGGAGACGCTCGCTACAGTGAGCTCTGCCGGTGGGGGGCCGAGGAAGGCTGTCGGCGAGGAGGAGGCCGAGGGTGAGGAGGCCGGGGAGGGGTGATGATGGTGTTAAATGTGGCCGCGCAGCTCCCCGGGGAGCGGCCTGAAAGGAGAGTGCGCTCACCAGCTGACAGCGCGTGCTCCGCTCCAGACGCTCCGCACCGCGGCCAGGAGCCTCTGCCAGCCTCTCTATTGTCAACCGTTCTCTAATTAAGAAACACTCACATTACGGCGAGCCACCCCCACGCTTCTTGGTTCCTGTCCTTTTTCTTTATCTTCCTGCGTCTTCTCTCCTCCCCTGCCTCTCCTGGGCATCCAGGATTTAACCCGTTCTCCTCTCGGTCGCCTTTCGTGTTAGGGGCCTAGTAGCCGAGAGGAACCTCAGCGGTCTGCCGCTGGGACGCTGCTCGGCCTAGGGGCGAGGGCGGCTGCTGAGAGCAGAGTTGAAAACACCGAGGACAATTTAGGCCTTTATCATATTGTCTCCTCACCTCCTACTTAGGCCTTTATTATATTCTCTACTCACCTCCTACCCCTTCTAGGTACCACCATAATAGGCAGATATTGAGACTTTTAATTATTAGTGGTAAGCAATTCAATGACTACTGTTATCTTTAACTCTCGCTAACACTTGCTGTTATTTCAAGATTGCAATTGACAGGTCTGGGTTGTACTTAGTGCGTCTGCTACTTTTCTTTGCCAATTCTAATCGGAGTTTGGCAAGATACAGTTGTTAATCTTTTTCTTGAACTTTCAAAAGAGCATAGGAGAAAAATATTACACGATCTCCTTTCATAAACGACTTGGTTCAGGTTTAAATCTCCAAAATCAAAGGAAAGGCCTTATGAACGTAATGGTCCTGCCTTGGTTAAGATTAAGGAAATTAACCTACCCCCCTTTTTTTCTGGTCAAGCCGGATCCCCAGTTAGCAATGTTCCTTAGGGAGTGTGGTTAAACTTGCCCGTTGCCAAAAATAATCTTTCTTCAGCTCTCCGTGAAATCAAGTAAGTTTCCCAAAGTGTGGTGAGCCAAAACCCTCCACAAATAAAAGTGGTGGGGTAGTAGGCAAAGATAGAATATAAAGCAAGCTGCTTAAAGTATATAAAACTCAGAAAGCACCAGCAGTGTTGCAAAGAACTGACCCGATGTATCTATCTTCATTACTTTAAGAAATGCTGCCTCTTTGTTTGTTTGGGTGATATTAAGCATGCTTAACTTGCACACATAGTTGATTCCTTTGCTAGTATCTTGGATACTTGGATCTGACTTTGGAAGGTAGAAGCTAATTGTTAATAATGGAGAGAAAGGAACCAGTCAGCATGGCAGGAGTGGTCTGGCATATGGGGAATGAGCACTCAGAAATACTCAATATTCAAGTTTCCAAAATATTAATGAGATTATAGCAACCTGCAGCTATATGTTACAGCTTGTTAATGGAGTGTAAGAGAGTGAGCTGCCAAACGTTTGTTATGCAAACTCTGCAGCAGAACCCTAAAATGGAAATGTGATTGTACATCTCTTTCAAAGAAATGCCAGCATAAAAAAAAAGAAAAAGAGAAAGAAATAGAATTAAGGAAAGAAAGGGAGTTAAATTCTCATTTGAACTTTGAGCACTCAATTACTACAAAGTAATTTGACTTCTTGTTCAATGAGTTAGAAAAAAATCATCATTTTTCAATTAGTGTGATAACAGAATTTCCTATCTGATATTCTGTTATATTTTTTTCTCTTGAGAAGAAACGTAACTATCTTCAATGAAGATGAGGAATTCCGATATCTTTATAATACCACTAATATCTAAAAGCATAAAGATCTGTCTGTCACGGTGGTATGGACACCCTCCTCCAATTTTGGACAGCTGTAGCTCTTAGCTATTGATTTCTTAGAGAAAACTTTGTAGGGGCTTTGCCCTGGTGGATGGTAGAAATAAGATGCAGTTCTGGACGTTGACATTTTCCTGGCTGTGTGATTTTGGGGGTAAATACAGGGGCAGTAGTTTCCTCATTTTTGAAAGATGTAAAGGAAGATGATCCTGATTCTCCTTCCTGTTTTGTGGTTTCAATGACCCCATGAAAAATATTAACTGCCGATGAGGTCTTTGTCCTCCCTGACTGGCACAAAATGAGTATAAGTCATTTTGAAAAGTGAAATACAGATTGTAAGAGGAAAAAAAAAAATCACAACGTTTCCCCATCTTCCCCTACTGGGACTCCTAACACGTAGAAGAATCGGAGGTCCTCTACCTTTTGCTCTCCCTCCTCCCATGCAAGCAAATACACCAAGCCAAATAACTATAAAAGTTACGTCTGCGCTCATCCTGCAAGGTTGCTGGGCGTTCATACCTGTTGGGTCTGCTGATTGCTTACTTGGAGCGACATGGAAATGTGTTAGAAGCAACCGCTTGATTTATTCAGCAACCCGAAGATTCCTGATGTTTATCGTGAGGATAGCAAACTTGGTGGGTGCAAAAGGTTATCTAAAGGACAGGTGCATTGTTTCTGCCCTGGAAAGCGTCAGGAGCGCGGCTGGGCGCTCTTCTCCCAGGCGGAGGCTCCCAGCTTCTCTCGTGGGCTGCAGCTGAAAGCCACGGAAACCCAGGTGGTCAGTTGAAGCTGGTTCCGCGGTTCCCCCCTGGAGACCAGAAAGCTCCGTTCGCTCATGATCATTACTTTTTCTGCAAACTCAGTTCGTGGTTTTCCTTTTTTTAAATCACTCCTCTTTTTGAGGTGCTGGGGGGAAAGGCGATGCAGGAACGGTTAAACTAGACGTCCCTCGCTCACACCCCCCTTCCGACCTTCCTTTTCCTGCAATTTGTTATCCCAATGAGGACACAAAACATAAAAGACTTGGCTTAAAATCAACTGTCTCAAATTCAGCGATGTTTATCCAGCGGAATGTGGCTGAATCTTTAGTCTAATAGTTCCACTCTCATTTTGGCTAATCCAATTTATTTCTTAAAATTCAGCTTTTTATTCTCTCCATTTGCGTACTATATAAGGTTTTCCAAAACTTAGGAACATGTGACCCAGAATAGGCTTTTCCTTAGTGAGGACACCCGTGGTGAGAGTGAGAGCATCGTTTAATTTCTGCAACGGACTCACAAATGTAGTTGAATGTTTTCTATATAGACGCTAATGCAGAAGGACAGAAATAAACACACACATTAGCTTCTGTAAGATACTGGAAGCAGCAGAATTGTTTGAGAAGAAAAGAAATGAATGGAGGTCAACAATTTCCTAGGGCAACTTCGGGCTTCTAAGTTTTGAATCAACAGTCCAGTTCCTCCTTCCCTTCAAGTTATTTTACATTGTCCTCTTTGCCTCTTCAGGGCCCCCACCCTCCCCCCAAAAGAGAGAGAGAGGAGAGGAAAAAAGAGCACACTTGTGCTGTGCTTTTGACCTATGAAAAGCTTTCAGTTTGGCCAGTTTTATGAGTGAGAACACCTAGCCCCGGTAGAGTTAACTATTCCTGGCTAGATCCTAAGACATCTAAAGAAAGTGTCTCGCCTTGCAGATGCTGTTGGGGCTAGGAGTAAGGGAGACGGGAAAGGTCCTGGCTATGACAGAGGCAGAGCTGTGCTGCAAATTTGAGAAAAGTTTTATCTCACAATGTAATTCGTGACCCGAAAGCTTTTCTTTGGTAAGGTTTTGTCTTGCTACCTGAAGGCACAACACTTCAGGTATAACACTTTTCTTCAAAACTGTAAGAACACAAAAATTCACAACAAACTTTTTTTTTTTGGTAGAGATGGGGGTCTCACTACATTGCCCAGGCTGGCCTCAAGGATGAGTTCAGCACCAGCTTTAATCTCCTAAAGTGCTAAGATTACAGATGTGAGCCAGCATGCCCAGCCTTAAAATGGTATTTACTAAAGGACTTAGATCAAGCCTTCAAGGTCGCTTAAAAACTATTTTCAATAGTTATGCTGGAATAGAATAAATCACAAATAAAAGCTACTTTTCACGTTTATTTTCATCATTTGCAAAAGGAAATACATAAAACAATGGCAGTTGGCTTTGCTAAATTAAAATAAACTGATCTCGAGTAGAAAATGTAAAAAAAAAAAAAAAAAACAGCCAATCAAGATAAGTAGAAATGGTAGCAAACACTCAACAATAAATAAGTTTTCTAACATTAACAAAGCAAAATGAAATTGACCAAATGCTTTTGACACTACTAGATTTTTTTTCATTTTTTCATTTTTTAAACAAACATTTGCAAAGAGCTTAAGAAGTATAAGTGGCTATGTTTAAAAATTAAAAAAAAAAGGAGGGTCTGCAATTGGCAGTTGAATTTTCTCCTGGAGTCGGAGCAGCAGCGGCGGCAACTGATAAAGTGCGTGCGCCAAGTTTCCGAAAAGACGCCAACCCTTTTGAGATCAGATATACGTACTGGGGATGTTTATACAATCCATAAACCTTAAAGTTCCTCTCTGACAAGTCCACAGTCAAAAGTTATTTACTTTGGAAGCATTAACTTTGCGTTATTTATAATGCATTTAGGGAAACAACTTTGGAAGACTAATTCTCCCTCGGGAGAGTGCGCGCAACACACAGCGACCGATCCCAGGGCACAAAATAAATCAAACCCAAATCAGCGACAGAGAAGAAGATGCGAACTTTTAGCAGCGTATTGGCAGCAGGGAACTAGAATAATGATGCCATATATGGGTACAAATAATTAATACCGTAACTGACTACGTGGAGAGCAGAATTTGGGGGGTGGGGTAAGGACACAACTTTAACAGTAAGTTTTCATCAAACAGTATGGACCGTAGGAAGTTTGGAACGGCGGCGGCCTTTGCAAATCATCAAATATAGCTGCCATCTGAAGCCAAGTCGTTGCTAAACAACGACTGTCGCAGAGCAAAAATTAAAGGGTGCGGGGATCTTTAACCGCGGGGCTTCCCGCGCACTGGGAAAGGACGGTTTTGTTTCTGTATCAGTTTTCAGGGTTCTGTCACCTTCCTAACTGGCCTCATCCGAGTCACTGTAATGGGAATGGGGGGAAAACTCCCCGTCGCTTCTGTGGGAGCGAGGAGAAGTTTTGCTACTCTCCTCCTGCACTGGCGGAAGGATGCTCGCGGGCAGAGAAGGCGATAGATTCTTTTGTGCCATCATCGCCGTCAGGGCGCTGTCCTCAAAAGTTGTGAAGTGCAGAGCGTCCAGCTGTACCGAGTACCCTCCCGCGGTAGCTGGAGCGGAGAAGCGAGTCCGGCAACCCCCGGGCGGAGTCGGCCGCCCGCCCCCTGCGGAGGCCGGCTGAGCCCCCGCTGCGGTAGCGGTGCCGGCGCCACCTTCGTAGGAGGCTGCGGCGCGAAGGTGGTGGTGGTCACCTTTGCAGGAGGCTGGTGGCGGCTGCTGCTGCTCCCCGCCGCTGGGCGTTTGTAGCAGCTCAGACAAGGCGTTGATGTAGATCTGGGCCATCTGCAGGGTCTCATATTTGGACAGCTTTTTGTCGTTGTTGAACGACGGGATGACGTTGCGCAGCTGGTCGAAGGCGTGGTTCAGCCCGTGCATCCTGCGCCGCTCCCTGGCGTTGGCTGCCAGCCGTCTCTGCTTCTGCACCCCGTTCACCTGTTTGCTGGAAGGGGCCCGCTGGCGGCTGCAGCCCAGCTCGTCCACTACCACCCCGCCTTTCAGCTTGCACAGCTGTTCCCGCACTTTCACCGGCCCAGGGCTCTTGCTGCTGCCGCCACAGCCGCTGCTTCTCCTTACCAGCTCCCCGCGGCCGTCCGCCTCGTCCCGGGGCGCGGCGGCCTCGGAGGCACCCAGCTCGGGGGAATGCAGCAAATACTGGGCGGCGCGTGCCGTGCAGATGCCCTGCAAAGTGGGAGCCAGCCAGGCGCGTGGATCGGTGCTGTCCAGAAGGGACAGCTCGGGCGGGTAAACCGGATGCTCTCTCGCTTGTAGAGTCGCAGATGGCTGTGGCGGCTGGGGTTGCGGGAGGTGGTGCGGCTGGGGATGGCGATGGTGGTCCCCCAACTCCTTCACTTCAGCCCACTCTTCTGCAT
The DNA here is from genome assembly GCA_963573935.1 of Arctocebus calabarensis. Taxonomy (NCBI): domain Eukaryota; kingdom Metazoa; phylum Chordata; class Mammalia; order Primates; family Lorisidae; genus Arctocebus; species Arctocebus calabarensis. Next base: position 25,734 of record CAUYON010192823.1, read on the forward strand.
GCAGCAGGCGGGACATTGCACTGCAAAGGCTAGGAGACTCAGGGTCGCGGGAAGCAACTGGCACACCAGCCCAGCCAAAAAAAAAAAAAAGTCCTTTCCAGGTCTTTTCTACGTCTTATTTTTTTTCCTCCTGGACCCTCCCCCACCCACTCGGAGATCACACACCAGGTCGCGTGCAACGAAGCTTCTCCGGTTGCTGAAGGCGCTGCGCCCCTTTAAAAAGCGGCACGCGCCACTAAGTCTCCCCCCGCTCCTCTCCCAGCCCCCTCCTCGCGCCGGTCGCGTGTCTGCTCAGCCAATGGAGCGCGCGGGCAGACGCGTGCGAGCAGCCAATCAAAGAGTTTTTACACCCGGAGAAAAGTTCCTGTGTGCACAGGACTAAGGCATCAGCTCAGGTTTTTCCCCCCCCTCCCTCCTTCTTTTAAGTTCCTCAAATTCATATGTTAATTGCAGGGCTGTAATACGACGCCTGTGTATGTCCCTGCCCCAACGTCGGGGTGCCTGGGCGGGTGCAGAGCCTCCGCCGGTGCCCCAGCCGACTCCGGCGAGAAGCGCGCGGCTGCTGGCGGCTCTGGGCGAGGCTGGACGCGCCTGGCGCCCGGAGCCCGCTCACAGCAGAGGCCCGCCTGCCCTGCGCTGCCTCCAAGCGAGGATCACAGCTCTCACCGTTGATTGCCCAAACATTAAAAATACTCTCATATGTAATGTGATGTTTGTATACAAATATGTTGATTACGCACATCTCTCATGCATGTTCGTAAATGTGTGTAATACTAAATGACGTCTATCGTTTAGAATAAAGGAGAGAAATCCTATCTCAGAGTATGTTTCTTAATTTTACTACGTCTTTTCATCTTTTGCGTGAGATCTCTTAGTTCGACTTTGTTAAGTAATATTTCTCTTAATGGAAAGTAAAGCTGTGGCTTAGCTCTAGGACAGCAAATCCTAGACCCTTCCAATCCTCTCCGTCCGTCCCCTTTCCCCAGCACCACGTCGCGCATGAGGATTGTAATTTGCAGAAGGATCTCTGCTGAGCACGTTGGGGCAGGGATATCTCACAGTATCAAGCAGAATTTCAACGCACGCAGTAGGACTCCTTACTAAATGCTAAGCCAAGGGAAGATGCCCAAGGAAAATGAAAGGCACCAGCATTCCTCGCTTAACGCTTCCGAGGTACAGAAGCCCCGGAGTTACCTGCTTTCTTTCTCAGGAGCCCTTGGTTTTCTATGATCATAGCTTCTTCAGCAGACAACTACAATTTAACTTAACCTTACCCCTCCCTTTAGTTAGTTAGGGTTGGCTTCCCAAAGCATTCAAACCGTGTTCTGTGAGCCTTAGACGCCAACTCCCAGGTTAGCACACGCCTGGGGTCTGGTCCCCTGAGCGCGCATTTGCAGCTAAGAGCCAATCAAGAAACTCCTTGGCCCTGGGCACGCCCAATCTTGAACTCAGCGCGCAGCAGCTCCCGGCGCTCAGCGGCACAGTCCCACGGCTCTGGAGTGGGAAGCAACAAGCTGGTGTTCCTGCTGCTTTTGTCTTTCTTGTGGTTGTTATCCCCAAAGGAGTCTCGTCCCCTCTGTAAGATGGTAAGAGGAAGAACCTGCATAGGTAGCTCTCTGGAGTCTGTCCTTTAGGTGTCCAGAGGAGACTGAAAGTTGTTCTCACTAATACCACATGTGCACAGGGGGCTTGATCGAACCTGCCAAATAGAACTCCTTGGACAAGAGAATTTCTGAGCCTGGACTGAATTAATTATATATATATATATATATTTATAGATATAGTACACATATATGTTAGTTATAGGTGTGTGCGCATACATTACAATATATAGCTGTGGCCTATCTATAGTACATCAAATTCTAGGTCCCCTAATTCTGGCTGTCCCCTTTCCCCAGCACCTGCGGCCAATGAGGCCTGTAATCTGCAGAAAGCTCTCCGCTGAGCATAACGCGCGTTATGTATATATGTGTGTACACAGAATATATATATGTATATCCTGTAGACATATAGAAGGGTAGAACAGAGTGCTAAAATGATGCTTAATCATCAATTTCCATCCATTCTTTTTCAACTTTGATCATTTTCTAATGTGTAGGGACAGTCTAGGACTTTTCTACCTTAAAATCCAGAAAGGTGAGAGCTGGATTCTGATGCGAATGTTAGTTCTGCTAAAATAAATGTGTTAAATAAAGACATATAAAAAACAAAACAAAAACCTTCCAAACCATTGATAACCCCCCCCCATAAACCATTGATGAGAACACAGAAAAATTCATCCAGTGTCTTTTGGGGGTGTGTGTGTGTGGGAAATTCTCCCGATTTTTGGTGATTGGACGGGGTACGGTTGAAATCTACAAATGATGCTGTTACTGTTAATATAAAATGGTCATGCTACGTAACAGATACTATTTGAAAAAGTAACTGCTAGTAGCTGTGGGTGCAGAGGTGGAACTCAGAAACTCATTAACCATCATCTCCGTGTGTCTGGCAGTCTAAGCAAATAGAGTCTGAAGTATTGTTTGGGGATGTTTCATTTGATTCCTCAAACACAGACTTTTCCCAGATCCCGAAAGTTACTCCTGGAATTCTTTCACATAATGTCACTATCAATGTACAGGATGCCCAGATTCTCCTTGGGCTTGCATTATCCAAACTTTGTACCTGTACTCTAAATTTGAGTGTATAGCTGCAAGACATTCACTTTCCTTTGAGCTTAAGCAGCTTTATGGGCTGCATTTCAAATATATAGACTGTAGGTCCTGATTTGCCCACTTTACATGTAGTTGTTAGTATTTTTACTTTATTGAAACAAATGTTAACATACAAGTGAGTAAATTAGAGTGTCCCAGTAATGTGAAGAGTAGTAAGAATTTTGGTAGTTTATGGTGAAATACTTATCTTTGGCCCTTAAAATAAATAGGAGGCCATTTTTTTCTTCCCTCTTCCTTCCTTTTTTTTTTTTTTTAATTCTCTTATCTTCCTTTAGGTGGGACAGAGCGGGCTTAACACATGAGCTGGGGGAAGGGGACACAAGGCCCTGTGCATGGGGTTGGATCCTGAGCAGTGACCAGGGTGCTCTTAAGGAGGGTTTGTAGCATGGGATGTCAAAACACCAAACAGAGCATCTGTAGGGGTGGGAAGGTGGCAGCAGCAACCTTAACAAATGACAATTATGGGAAAGAATTAAGCATTTATCCTGTCATTCCTAGATGAACTGTATTTCAGAGTAATCAAACAGACTTAACTAACAATAGGAATTTTTTTCAGAATAATTCCACATAATAAGGGTAGAAGAAATAAAAGATTAAAAACATTTTGCAACTCCTAATGAAAAATTTTATCAAGGCAATGATTAAGAATGAATGAGCCAATTAGATCAAAGATTGTTGAGAAACTTTACAATGAAGGAATTGGTCTGTCACCCCTTAAAACTACTTGCCAATCTTAGTATCATTTAGGATAGGAGACCATGATGTCTTGTACTTTTTAGTTTCATACGTTATAAAGTACAAAGACCCCTATGAAGTATTCTTTAAAAAAAAAGTAAGTAAATCTGAATTTAATGAAGCCGTTGAGTTAGAGGAAATATGGGGGATATCAAATTAGGTTAAATGATACCTCAAGAACACAAAAAAGGCCCATACTGAGAAATATCCTATACAACGAATGTTCGAGTTCAATAATCCACGAAATTAAAAAAAGGAAGGAGGCTCAGCAACTATAGCACACTGGTTAGGGCACTGGCCACATACACCAAGGATGGTGGGTTTGGACCCAGTCCTGGCCAGCTAAACAACAATGACAACTACAACAACAACGGAAAAGTAACTGGGCATTGTGGTGGGCACCTGTAGTCCCAGCTACATGGGAGGCTGAGGCAAAAAAATTGCCTAAGCCCAAGAGTTGAGGTTGCTGTGAGCTGTGATGCCATGGCACTCTACCGAGAATGACATAGTGAGACTCTGTCTCAATAAATAAATAAATAAATAAAATAAAATAAGGAGGGAAAACAGACTGCTCTTGATTAACAGTCTTAAAAAATAAAGACAATCTTAAGACACAGCATCAAATGCAATGTGTAGACATAGTTTGGATTCAGATTCAAATTAGTAATAAAATAAATTTTCTTAAAAGTCAGTTGATAGAATGTGAATATGAATTGAGTATTGTATGATTCCACTGAGTTGTTAAGTTTTTAGGTACTAAAGGTAATGTGATTATTTAGGAAACTAGGGATGCCTACAGAAGCATACAGCAGTTAAATAACATGAGGTCTATGATTTGCTTTAAAGTACTTCATCATCAATATTAATAATATGAAAAAGAAATAATGAAACAAATGTAGAAAAATCTTGATAATTGCTGAATATGGTAGTGTAAAGATTCATTAGACTATGAACACTACTTGCACCAGAAAATTTTCACCATGAAAAATTGATAAAAATTGGCTTCTCACTGTTTGCTCTTATCAACCACATAGCTTGTTTAGTTCAGCATTTAAACTCCTATGATCTGCTCCTAAGCTATGTTTCTAGACTGAGATTTTTTTTATTCTATTATCACATGATTCTCAAACTGTGATCCAAGGTCTATCTGCATGAGCATCACTTGCGAGGTTTGTTAAAAGGTACATTCCTGGGCCCTTACAATTCTACCAAGTTAACTTTGTGAATCGGGCCCAAGACCTGGGTCTTACATGAGCAACCCAAGAGATTCTTTGCCATGCCATAGTTTGAGAACCATTGTCCTAGAATTTTCCCCATCTTCTATGTATCTACTATATAGTTTTCAGAACAAGTATTGTGATCTCTGCCACCAGAAATATGCTAATCCAGACACCTATTATCTAGTCCTGCAGACCGAAATGTAACCTAAGACTCAAGGTCTAGGTCAAATGCTACTTCTTCTAGGAATTCTTCCCTGGTTATCTCCGCAAAAAGTAAATGGTACTACTAATTATCCTTCAGCAAGGAGGTGAATGCCAAGTGTCTCTGGGTCTATTACTGCACTAAACAACTTGTTAGAGAAGTTCAAAGTTTCATTGAATAGACTTCCTAGGTTTATTGAAAATTCATTGATCTGTAAACTCCTATCTGTTGTATCAGTTATCTTTTCCTGTATAACAAATTTTCCCTAAAACTTGGTGGTTGAAAATGACCACTAACAGTTCTTATGAGCCAGTTTATGAGGATCTGAAGCTGCTTGGCTAGGTGGTTCTGGCTCAGGGTCTCTTTTAAGGTTGATATCAAGATGTCATCTAGAACTGTAGTCATCCCAAGGCTTAAATGGGACTGGAGGATCTTCTTCCACAATGGTTCACTCACCTGGATTGGAAATTGAGTACTTCCATTTGTAGGAATCCTGTATTTCTCTCCATGTGGATCTTTCCAAAAGGGCTGTTGGAGTGCCCTATGACATGTGGACAGCTAACTTACCTCAGAGCAAATGATCAAAGAAAGATGCAAGGTGAAATATCTTTTAGACCTACACTCAGAAGTTATATTGTCATTTCCACCATATTATGATCATGAGAGGTGAGTTATTTAGTCAAGGCCATATTCAGGGAAGGCAATTAGTCTCCAAAGGGAAGGGAAGCATATTAAATAATTGTGAACCTATGTTAAAGCTACCACAATGTCCCTCTGTTTTATGTGAATTTCTCTGTTTCTTCAAAATTTAATTCTTCTTTATTTAACTAGATGAGGAGAAGATAATACAGTGAGATAAAGGTAGCAGAATGCTCTAGATCAGTGGCTCTCAAACTGTGGGTCGCGACCCATAGAAACTGTTTTAAAGGATTATGGCATTAGGAAGGTTGAGAACCACTGCTCTAAAAGCTGTATGTGAAGGTTAGAATTGTTGAATCAATTTAGCAAAACCACAGGTGAAAGAAAAATTCAGACTTTTCCTTTTCTGTAAGAACTTTAAATAGCATGCATTTCAATATTTTATTTCTAAGTCAATTATTAAGACTGTCCACAGAGACCATAGTATAGTACTTAATTTCCATTTTATTTTCTTTGTTCCCATTTTTATGATACCTTATTTCAAAGTCATACCTGTGAATTTGTTTTACATTTATATAAGCACATCCTGAGCATTTCTCTAATGATTATTAGTGATAATTAGGGACAGTGGCACCCTGGGAAATGTATAATAATTATCTCTCTCAAAAAATGCATGCATATATGTGAGTACAAATTTATTATACATTTCATTGATAAAAAGAATATGTGGTACCTAATTTTAGAATAACAATAAAAATATTCAATCATCTTCATTGAAAATTCCCTATAGCCAATTTATTTGCACAAAATCATTAATTTCATTGATTTTTGACATTCTTGTATTAATAACTAATCAGTAGTTGCATCTGATGAGCAAACGTGGTTCCCACATGAATGTTGTTTGCTATTTTTCATTTACAGTTACTTAGTGAGATGAAAGTGAAATGACAATGATAGTGTGAGTCAGAATTCATTGGAGAGTCAATGATGTGTGCAACTTCTCTGCTGAACAGAATAATAGTTTTCAGATACTGAAAGGATAATACACTCAATCTTTCATGCTATTGGCTTCGGACTTTGACATACAATGTTTAATCTGCATTGTTGACATGTTCTCCATTACTTTCTTAAGTCTAGGCAATCAACAAAACAATAAATTAAGCTCAGATCTGAGGCATTTGCCAATTTCTATTGGTGTACTCATGTTGCTAAATCAAATGGACATTTTTCTAGGCTCTATCTTAATTGACCTCCTCGTCAACTTTCACCTTAGATGAACACATTCTTTTGTTCAAAACTTCCCTTTCTTCTGACTTTGAAACATCTATTATTCTTATTTATTTTTCCTTTTTTCTCAGGTTGTTCCTTCTTACTGTGATCTCATTTCCTCTCACTCTGCATATATCATCTATATGCCTATCAATACCAAATGTGTATCATCAACCCTGTCCTTTTTCAATGATTTTCAATGCTCTTAAAAGAAGCACAAACATCAATAACCAATACTAATCTGGAACATCAAGGAAAGTGTCAAAGGAAAGTAAGAACTGACAGTTGAATAGGAGATAAGTAGGAACAGGTGAACTGGCAAACAATTGTAACAATAGCGGGAGCAGCAATGGCAACCAAGAATCTCTCTGCGTGGAATGAAAGGTTCTGCTTTCTCTGCTTCCTCCCACCTCCTGTGTCTTACCTCCACCACTCTCCCATGCTCTGATGGTGCTCTAGGCAGACTGGTTTTCTGTAGTTGCTCTTATGTGCTAAACATCTTCCCATCCAGATGTTCACACACAGTCTGTTTGCTATATTCTTCCTTTCTTGTCTTGTAACTATCTCATAAACTTTCAGAGTTTACTTCCTATGAGAAGCCTTCCCTGATACCCTGGAGTATGGTTGGTTCCCTGTTTTGTACTTTCCCCCCACAATCATTCATCTTTTACATTTTAATTAATTAATTATTTTTTATTTCAAAATATTAAGGGGGTACAAGTGTTTTTGATTACATAGATTGCATTTGCAATGCTTAAGTTGTGAGTATAGGTGTGTCCATCATCCAAATAATGTTCGTTGTACCCATTGGGTGGATTTTTGCCCCTCCTCTCTTTTCTCTTCCCTTCAAACTGATCTCCACTCTGTGCACATGTGTGCTCATCAGTTAGTTCCATTTAATAATGAGTACATGTGGTGTTTGCTTTTCCAATATTGATATACTTAACTTTGGAGAATGGTTTCCAGTTCCATCCAAACTGTTGCAAAAGGCATTAATTCATACCTAATACTCAATGGTACACATATAACACATTTTATTAACCATCATGAATTGATGGGCACTTGAGTTGATTCCTCATCTTCGTAATTGTGAATTGTGCTGTAATAAACATTAAAGTGCAGGTGTCTTTTTGATAGGAAGACTTTCCTCCTTTGCACAGATACCCAATAGTAAGATTGCTGGATTAAATGGTAGGTCTACCTGTTCATTGAAGAATCTCCATACTGATACCCCTAGAAGTTGTCCTAATTTGCAGTCCTACCAATAGTTTATAAGCATTCTCCATGCATGCTGGCATCTATTATTGTTTTTGGAATTTTTAATAAAAGCCATTCTGATAGGGGTAAGCTGATACCCCATTGTGATTTTTTAATCTGCATTTCCCTGATGACTAGTGATGGTGAACATTTTTTCATGTTTATTGGCCATGGTCTGTCCTCTTGAAAAGTGTCTGTTTATGTGTTTGCCTACTTCTTAATGGGGTTGGCTTTTTTTTTCCTTGCTGATTTACTTGAGTTCTTTTCTTTCTTTCTTTTTTTTTTTGTAGAGACAGAGTCTCACTTTATCGTCCTCGGTAGAGTGCCATGGCGTCACATAGCTCAGAGCAACCTCCAACTCCTGGGCTTAGGGAATTCTCTTGCCTCAGCCTCCCGAGTAGCTGGGACTATAGGCACCCGCCACAACACCCCGCTATTTTTCTGTTTTGTAGTTTGGCTGAAACCGGGTTTGAACCCACCACCCCCGGTATATGGGGCCGGCGCCCTACTCCATGAGCCACAGGCGCCACCCCTTTACTTGAGTTCTTTATGGATTCTTGTCATTAGCCCTTTATTAGATCTCTAGCTTGTGAATATTTTCTCTCATTTTGTAAGTTTTCTCTTTGCTCTGTTTATTGTTTCCTTAGCTGTGACGAAGCTTTTTTTGTTTAATCAAGTCACATTTATTATTTTTTTTTTTTTGTAACTATAATTGCCACTGGAGTCTTAGTCACAAACTCTTTGCCTAGGCCAATATCTAGAAGAGTTTTTCCTACATTTTCCTATAGAATTCTTATGATTTCATGCTTAACATTTAAGTCTTTTATCCATTGTGAATTTTTTTTTTTTTGTGAGTGGTGAGAGATGTGGATCCTGTTTTATTCTTCTGCATTTGGCTATCCAATTTTTCTAGCACTATTTATTGAATAATGATTCTTTTCCCAACTATATTTTGTTGTCTGCTTTGTGAAACATCAGTTGGCTGTATGTGGTTGGTTTTACATCTGTACTCTTTGTTCTGTTCCATTGATTTTTGTACCAGTACCATGCTGTTTTGGTTACCATAGCTTTGTAGTATAGTTTGAAACCTGATAACGTGATTCCTCCAGATTTATTCTTTTGGCTTAAGATTGATTTGGCTACTTGGGCTCTTTTCCGATTACAAATGAAGTATAGTCTTATTTTTCTAGAAGTGTGAAGTATGACATTGGTACTTTGGTAGGGATTGCATGAATCTGTAAATCACTCTGGGTAGTATGGCCATTTTAACAAAGTTGATTCTACTGATCCATGGGCGTGATATGTTTGTCTATTTGTTTGCATCTTCTGATTTCTTTCCTCAGTGTTTCATAGTTCTCTTTGTAGAAGTCTTTCACCTCCTTTGTTAAGTATACTCCTAGGTTTTATTTTTTTTGTATCTATTGCAAATGGTATTGAGTCTTTGATTTGCCTCTTAGCTTGACTATTACTGATGTACAAGAATGTTTCTGATTTATATACATTGATTTTATAGCCTGAAATGTCACTGAATTTATCAATTTCTGGAGTCTCTTGGAGGAGTCTTTGGGGTTTTCTAGAAATAAGATAATATCATCAGTAAAAAGTGATAGTTTGATAAGTTTGATCTCTCCTTTCCCTGATTTGGACACCCTTAATTTCTTTCTCTTGCCTGATTGCTCTGGCTAGCATTTCTAACACTTTTGTTAAATAAAAATGGTGACAGTAGGCACCCTTGTCTTGTTCTCATATTCAGTGGGAATATTTTCAACTTTTCCCCATTCAGTATGATGTTGGCTATGGGTTTGTTATAGATGGGTATTATAATCTTGAGATATGTTCCTTCTATGCCTAGTTTTTTGAAGGTATTTATCATAAAAGGGTGCTGAATTTTGTCAAATGCTTTTTCTGCATCTATTTAGATGATAATATGGCATTTGTGTTTCCTTCTGTTCATGTGGTAAATCACATTTACTGATTTACACATGTTAAACCATCCCTGGGATGGAGCCCAGTTGGTCATGGTGGATTATTTTTTTGATGTCCTATGGAATTTAGTTTGCTAGTATTTTATTGAGGATTATTGCATCTCTATTCATAAGACATATTGTTCTATAGTATTCTTTTTTTGTTGTTTCCTTTCCTGGATTTGGTAGCAGCGTGATACTGGATTTGCAGAATGACTTGGGAAGCATTCCCTTATTCTTGATGTTATGGATAATTTCTTCAATATGGGTACCAGCTCTTCTTCTGTTGATCTGGTAAAATTGGGCTGTAAATCCATCTGGTCCAGGGCTTTATTCTGTCGGAAGAATTTTTCTTACTGCTTACTACTGCTTTACTCTTGTTGCTTATTATTGGCCTCTCTGGGAGTTCTATTCCTTCCTGACTGAGTCTTGGGAGATTGTGTGTTTCTAGGAATTTGTCCATTTCCTCTATATTTTTGAGTTTATTTGCTTAGAAATTTTCACAGTATTCATAAATGATATTTTGTATTTCTATGGTATCAGTTGTAATGTCTCCTTTTTTATTTTTGATTGAGCTTATTTGGGTCCTTCTCTTCCACTTCTGGTTAATTTAGCAAGAGGTGTGTTGATTTTCTTTAATTTTTTTCTAAAAACCAACTTTATGTTTTATTGATCATTTGTATTTTTTTGTTTTCAATTTTATTTAGTTCTGCTCTGAAATTAGTTATTTTCTTCTGCTGGGTTTGGGTTTGATTTGCTCTCCTTTTTCTAGTTCTTTGAGGTGTGTCATTAGATTGCTAATTTGTAATCTTTCTATCTTTTTGATTCAGACATTTAAGACTATGAGTTTCCCTTTTGACTGCTTTTTCTGGTTCCCATAGATTTTGATATCTTGTGTCCCTTTTGTCATTCACTTTAAGGAATCTTTAGATTTTCATCTTAATTTCATTATCGACCCAATAATCCTCCAGGAACAGATTGTTTCATTTCCATGAAATTTTGTAGAATTGAGCCTTTCTTTTGGAGTTGATTTCTAGTTTTATTCCACTGTGGTCTGAGAAGGTACATAGTATGATTTTGTTATATTTTGCTTTTCTTTGTTTTGTTTTTGATTTATTGAGATATGGCCTAAGATATGGTCAATCTTGGAGAATGTTCCATGTGCTGATGAGAAATATGTATATTCAGTAGTTTTGGGGTGAAATGTTCTGTAAATATCTATTAGGCCCATTTGTTGTTGAGTCCTGTTTAAATCCATCGTTAATTTATTTTCTGCTGGAGGATCTGTCTGGTTCTGTCAGTGGGGTGTTGAAGTCCCCAGTAATTAGAATGCTGCTATTTGTCTCTTTGCTTAGATCCAGTAGGGTTTGCCTTATGAATCAGGGTGTTCCTGTGTTAGATGCACAAATATTTAGGATTGTTATGTCTTCTTTTTGAATTTCTCCCTTTACCATTACATAATGACCATCTTTGTCTTTTTGTACTTTTGTCAATTTAAAGTCAATTTTATCTGATATGAGAATGGCTATCCTGTTCTCTTTTGGCTTCCATTTGCATGGAATATTTTCTCCATCCTTTCACATTGAGCCTGTGTACATCCTTGTAGTTTAGATATCTCTTGGAGACAACAGATACTTTGATTATATCTTTTCATACATTCAGCTACCCTTTGTGTTTGTGTGGCTCATTTAAACAAGTAATAAGAAACAGAATTGTTTTGTGGGATGCTGTTGTGATCATCATGTTGGATAATACTTTATTGTTTTCTGTGTGTTTTTTTATTTCAAATTAATATAAGGGTAAAATTTTTAGGTTACATTGTTCTCACTTCCAGAGCAAAAGAACCCCTCACTCAGGGGGCATATTATACTCCCTCACAAAGTGCACATTAGGTGAGATCCCCCCATACCCTCCCCCATTCTGCCAACTTTCCTCCCCCCACTTCCTCCTCCTGCCTCCCTCTAGATCCGTACTAGACTATATTTGTGTTTTATTGTTCATATGAGCATGTAATTGTTTACATATTGGTTTCATATTAATATGGAGTACATGAGATATTTATTTTTCCATTCTTGCAATACTTTAAGTATTCTTGCAATACTTTACTTTTCCAAGAAGAATGTATTTCATCTCCATCCAGGTAAATGTAAAAGATAATGTAAAATCTCCATCTTTTTAAATGTGTATATTGTTTTGTAAGTGTTAAGAGCTCTAGCTTTTTTCAGTGGTTTTCTACTTGTGGATATCTATTTTGCTGATTCATTTATGATGCTGTTTGGGGTATTTCTTGCAGAGCAGGTCTGGACTTGACAAATTCCCTCAGTGTTTGTTTCTCTGAAAGAAACCTAATTTCTCCATCGACTGTGAAACTTAGTTTTCAGGATAAAAATTCTAGGCTGCCAATATTATGTTTAAAAAGATTGAAGGTAGGGCCGCATTCTCTTGAAAATCTGCAATCTGGAATTCCCCCAAATCTGAAATTTTTGAGACTGATATGATACCACAGGATATAATTCCACCCCGACCTTCTGTGATGTGTTGCCAAAATGCAATCAAAAGTTTGTTTTATGTGCCAAAGTAGTAAAAATATTGTATAAAATTACCTTCAGGCTGTGTTTAAGGTGCATCTGAAACAAATTTTGTTCATTTTCTTGGTTCCATACCCAAGGTAACTTGTTATGTACATGGAAATATTACAAATCCAGAAAAGTCCAATCTCTGAACACTACTGGTCTCATGCCTTTTGTACAAGGATTACTCAACTTAAGTTTTATGTTTATTTCCTTTAGTATGATAATAATTATCACATAATTATCTGTGTGATTATTTACTTATTATTTATCTCTCCTCTCTTTCCCTCCATCCCTACCAGAAGGCTGTTCTGTTCATGAGCCCTTTGTGCTAGCACTGGGGCCGGTCGTGTTACTGTCATCTTTACTACCTGGCTGTGTCTCCTCTGTGGTAGATGGTCTCTGACAGACATTGAAAGGAGACATAAAGATCCGCCCACCTATGTTCATGTCTGTGAGTGCTTCTACGTGATTCTTCCTCACCCTCCTACTCCCTACTCTTCCAATGTTGTTCCTTACACCTTCCTGATTAATCAGCTGCTGCCCAGGAATCTATGTATATTCTTACCTCAGGCCATTTCCCTCTTTATATAAAGCTCATGACAAGGTAAACCACACTGGACTTTCAACCCTGTTCTTCCAAGTCTCCTCTGAGGAAGGCTGTGTGTAACAGAGGCCTATTTTCATCTTGCAAACAAGTCAAATCACTCTGTCTATGAACTAGGTCTGATTTTTTCCTTCTCTATTAGCTATCCCTTCTCTGTTAGCTCACTAAAGGTGCTGCATTGGTATAACTATGCAATGTAAGGGTCTGGGACACTGCTTAGGTGACTTACTGAAGTTCTCTGCACCTGCTTAAGTATGACCCAGCATGTACCATTTCACAATATGCTGAAATGCTCTTCTGCCTCCCTCCTCAAACATGATCCCTGATGTAATATCAGGATCAAAGTGAGTAGCTCCAGTTCCACAGTCACTTACTCTCTCTTGCTTGGAAGTTTATTTCTACTTAGGTCCAGTAGCACTGTAGCATCTAATTTTGGAATGGTGAGTAGTTCTTTGCTGCAGATGGCATAGTCTTGTTCCAAGCCCTTAGGGGTCTTTACTATGATTTTTCTATGGGAACTTTCAGAAAAGTGAATAGACTTCTCATATTTCACAAATATTTCTAGCACCATGGCATTTACTGAATGATGTGATTTAAGAAGCAGGGATGCTTGTCCATTTGCAAAAGGAATGGAGAAATCCTCAAAGAGGATTCCTTTGCATTGATTGCTTCAAATTCGCTTAAGTAAAAAAAGGTGACTGGGGTGGCACCTGTGGCTCAAGGAGTAGGGCGCCAGCACCATATACTGGAGGTGGTGGGTTCAAACCTGGCCCTGGCCAAAAACTGCAAAAAAAAAAAAAAAAGTTGACTAAATTTTTTGGTCTTTTCTAGTTGTATAGATCACTTAATACCCATGTCTGCCACTTGTATTTGTTCCCTGTTCCTAGTATAACAAATGTTTTGGTCAGGGTTATCTAGGGAAATAGAAACAATTGGAGATTTTAAAATATACATATTGATTTGTTTTAAGGAATTGGCTCACTTCAGGGTGGGGGCTGGCAAGTCTGAAACCCTAAAGCAGAAATGTATAGAATAGATACAATAGAAATGGGATAGAAATGTAGGCAGGAGTTAATGCTGCAGGTTTGAGGAAGAATTTACTCTTCTATGAAAATCCTCAATTTTTGCTCTTCCAGCCTTCACCTGATTGGAAGAGGCTCACCTACACTGTTGAGGTCATCCATTTTTTGGAGACAGAGACTCACTCTGTCACCCTGGGTAGGGTGTCATCATAGCTTATAGCAGCTGTTCAGACTCTTGGGCTCAAGTGATCCTCCTCCTACCTAGTAACTGGGACTATAGGCACCCACCCCAACATGTAGCTAATTTTTTTATTTTTGGTAGAGACAGGATCTTGCTCTTTCTGAGCATGGTCTCGAACTCATGAGCTTGAGCAATTAACCTACCTCACCCTCCCAAAGTGTTAGAATTACGGATGTGAGCCATGATTGTAGATATTAACTGCGTCTATAAAATACCTTCACAGCAACACCTAGATTAGTGTTTAATTGCATAATTAAGTATTATAGCCTAGCCAAGTTGATATATAAAACCAACCATTGTAACAAATTACTACAAACATGTGCTTCAAACCACACATATTTATTACCTGAGAGTTCTTGGAGGGGAGAGGTTTAAAGTCAGTTTCCTGGGCTAACATCACGGTGTTTATAGGGCTATGTTAATTCTCGAGCCTCTAGGGAGAATGTATTTCCTTGCTTTTCCTGTTTTCTGCGAGCTGCCTGCACTTTTTGGTTCATTGTCTTTTTCTCCATCTTCAAAGCCAACAGCAGAGCATCTTCAAAATTCACCCCACCACCTTTCTCTTTCTCTCCCACTAACCTCCACCTCCTTCTTTCCTTTACACAGATCTTTGTAATTAGCCTGGGCACACTCCTCCAGCATCATCTCCCCTTCTCAAGATTCTTAACCACATTTGCAAGTCTGTTTTACCACGTAAGGTAACGCATTCACAGATTTTAGGAGATTAACATGTGGACATCTTTGGGGTGGGGTCCATTCTTCAGCCTACCACACCATCCGTCTATTGTACCCCTGAAGACCATTGCCAGAGATTCATGGGAGTTAGGGTGTCTAATTTTCATTCAGGCCTCGCTTCTCAGTACAGCAATTACATCCACCTTGCCTCTGACAACAAAATGCACCACCTGGCTTCTACTATCTCAGAATCCTTTCATTCCAGTGACATCAAATTGCTCATCTCCTGGCGGGTTTCCTGAGTACGTTTCGGCCTAATGAAGATAGATACACTGAATCTCTCAAGAAATGCCAGCGCCCCCACACTAGCACTCCCCTTTCTGATTTAGTGAAGGCAGTGGCCTCTGGGATTTCCTGGGAAACAGTCAGCTGGCTAATAGAGTCTGTGGTCTTAAGCATTAAATCCTTTCAAGAATATCTCCTTGCTAAGGATTTTGCTCTTTTATTAAAAATTTGATAAAGCTATTCTACATTTCTTCCTCATTTACTGTAGGACAGTGCTTCTCCCAAGTTTAAGAAATCCATCCCAGTACAATATTAAGACTTTTCAGACATTAGATCCTGAGTTATGAGAGAGTTCCTCTATACTAGAAAACTGCCTTTTCTGTTCTGGTTTTTGTTTGTTTTGAGACAGGGTCTCACTATGTCACCCTCGGTAGAGGGCCATGGCATCACAGCTCACAGCAACCTCAAACTCCATGGCTTAAGCGATTCTCTTGCCTCAGCATCCAAGTAGCTGGGACTATAGGTGCCCACCACAACACCCGCCTATATTTTTGTTGCAGTTGTCGTTGTTGTTTAGCTGGCTGGAGCTGGGTTCGAACCCACAGCCTCGGTGCATGTGGCTGGCCATAACCACTGTGCTATGGGTGCTGAGCCTGCCTTTTCTATTCTTAAATGACATGCTTTCCTGTAGCTCACTGCCCTTGAGAGATATTCTAAGGCATATATTTCAGGTTCCTTTCCATAAATATCAACCATGTGTTGCAGAATTATTTCTTTTGGGGGGGGGATTCCTTTGCTTCCAAAATAAGAATAACACTTCCCTATGTGGGCCCTGCTGAAAATGGATACTAGTTTTATGCCAACAAACTATGAGAGAGGTGGGTGAATGTTGATGATGACAACTATTGTTTTGTCAGGTCTCTGCATGGTCTCTAGGCAAGGGGAACTGACTATTCTTGATTAATGGAAAGCGAGTCACTTCAGGAGGCCTGGGTGGTGTTAGCATACGGACAGCCAAACACATTGACTCATGTGTTTCCACTTCAGCCCTCAGGTTCTCACTTCTTCCCCAGCAGAGTCTTGAGTTGAGCAGAGGAAGTTTGCCAGGCTGTGTAATAAGCCTTCTCTGCAGGGTTGCCATCCTCACAATCGGCCTTCTTCTCAGCCGGTACTTCCTGCCCTCTAGCAGCAACAGATGGGTGTGTCCAAGAGGTTTTCTGATTTTATGTTGTGTCCGGGGTTGGCAGTTGGCTGACTGGAGCCTGCCGTTTTCTTCCGGTGGTGTATCCATGAGACTTAAAAACAACCTGCCTTCTCGGTCGTCTTCTCTAACAACCACAGCCACCGTGTCTGTCAAGTGGTAGAGATAATCCATCAGCCCGGGAATCTCCTTCCTGCCGCCCTTCAGCATTGAAGGTCGGAGCAGTAACGACCCTACCGCGTGGGGGGCGGGCCGCGGCCAATTCAGCAAATCGTCTGAGCAGCTTCCTGGACGACTTCCAGTTTTAATTATGTTAGTTTGGATTCTCCCAAAGGCAGATCCTTAGACAAGGATTCAGGTTGTGGTAGAGTGAGTGGTTGCTTTTAAATTATGTGTTTGTTTGCACATAATGGTATTTTATATTTAAATATTTGATGGCACACTTGCTATACAGACAATTTTTAAATTCTCCTCTTATATAGACAGCATAAACAATAAATTTTTAATTTATTTTGAATAAAATAAATATTTTTTTAAAAGTGAATATAAAAACATGAAATTATTAACATATCTAGAAGGTAAAGTATTTCACTGTATCAGGCTGAATAAGGGCATTCTATGCATAAAATTGCTGAAGGGCTTAGTAATTCAATAATTAAACAAACTCAATTGAGTTAAAATTTCAAATTAATAATACTTTTTAATAATGAAAACTGTCCACAAACTGTACTACATAAAGTAACCTTTTTCATGCACAAAGAGTCATAAAAGTTAAAAGTAAATGACAAACTGGAAAAATATTTGCCACAAACCTTATACACGGCGAGTTAATATACATGATATAAAAGGAGCTATTAACTTTGATAAGAAAATGACTAATTCCTGATAGAAAAACAGCCAAAAGATAAGAGTAGGTAAATTCATGAAGGAACAGTAAAAATGGTCCATAATGATGGAAAAAAATACAACTAGGAAATGCAAATTAAAAGAATAAAGTTTCAGCCAATTGTTTCAGATTGAACATATAGATGCTTTATTCCAACATCATTAACGTGGTAGAAAAAGGATCCAAAAGGTGTAAATGGAGAAAACACAGAGAACAGCTAGAGAGACAGTAACAAATGGAGGATGTCAACAGTTTTTACACAATGGAGCCAGACTGGCGAGTGATAATCGACTTAGCAGAACTGAGGAAGCCCACATCTCAGTTTGCAGGCAAAGCCAGGGAGAAGTTGATCAGTGCCTGCCCCAGCTCTGCGAAGATGCAGGAGGCACCAGATATCTCTAAAAGGAAGGAGGGCTTGGTGCAGGGCAGGCTGCAGCCTGATACCGCTGTTGGTGTGCTTGCAAATCAGGACGGCTTTGGATTCTGAGGCCCCTTTATTACATCTCTCTACTCTAAAAGGAGCCCTAGCTTCTTGTAGAGAAGTACATAGTAATGATTACTTCATTTACTCTCAGCAATGCTTCTGAAATATTTTTATCCATGCCATTGAAATTAAGCCAATTAAAAAATTCTGTTTTTAAGACAGAATCCCCGTATGTACTATGCCCATGTTAAGGCTGCGATAGCTACAACTCTTGACACCACTTGAATGTACATCTCAGAATGCCTCTTTATTTTCTTTTTTTATAGAGACAGAGTCTTACTTTATCGCCCTCGGTAGAGTGCTATGGCGTCACAGCTCACAGCAACTTTCAACTCCTGGGCTTAGGGGACTCTCTTGCCTCAGCCTCGCGAGTAGCTGGGACTACAGTGCTGCCACAATGCCCAGCTATTTGTTGTTGTTGTTGTTGTTGTTGCAGTTTTCCTGGGACTGGGTTTGAACCCACCACCTTTGCAAGGTACATGGGCCGGTGCCCTACCCACTGAGCCACAGGCACCGCCCCGAAATGCCTCTTTAAGTGGAAGTTTCTGAGTAATGATTCTGATAATCAATTCAATTTAGGAAAAGATGATAACAGTTATTTGGGCTATTTTGTGGAAAACAAATCCTGAATTTATTAAATTCATGTCTATTAAGCATTCTCTGTGTGTACAGCTCAGCAGACCAGGCCAAACAAATTTAAATCTTCAGATCGAACACGCAGATGCTCTTCTCAACCTTATTAAAATGACAGAAAAAAGGACAAAAAAGGTATGAATTTTTCTAAAACCTACAACAGCTTCCAATTCTGTTAGGAATTACAGACTTTTTTAGGCTAAAAACCAAGTTCCTTAGCTTGGCCTCTAAGATGGAGATTGGTGGTTACCCACCTCTGTAACTCACCACTTACCATCGTGACCTTTGCTTCCAAGGCTCTAATCACTTGAACCCACTTTCAGTTCTCATAGCCACATTAGCACTTCCGTTCTTAGCATAGAAGCTTTGCTCATTGGTCTTACTTTAGTAAAAGCTTTTCTTCTTCCAGCAAGTCTTTTCTTTTGGTTTTTAGTTTCAGCAAGTCTTCTAAACTAGGTCAGATTTCTTTGTCATGCAATCCCATTACAGCTGATTCCTTTCCTCAAGAATTTATCTTAGTTGGTGATGCACATTTGTCTGTATGATTGTTTAATGTCTTTCTTTGACCTCAAAGTGTGAACTTTCTGATTTTATGATGTTATGTTCTCTGCTTAACATAGTGTCTAAAACATAGAGTCATACGAATGAAAGAAAAGAATGCCTTCAAGAAGTTGAACTTTGTCTTGTTTGTTCCTTCAAAGAAGGTTTAGTTGCTGCCAATGTTTGACCTAGTTAAAAGAAAATTCTCTGCATTGATTTCTTGTAGAAATTTAGTTTTATCTGTAGGGAGTTAAGATGAGAAATTTGAGATTATATTTCTACTAAGAGCTGCTGTAACAGAGATGATATTATATTTTTCTGGCATAATTGGTATATATTCGGTTTGAAATAAACTTTATTAAGTGAGGAATTGCTGCCTATTTGGCTTGACTATTCTAGAATATTGATCAGTTAGGGTCAGATGCTAACACACACTTTGTTAACATCGAAGAGTTCTTTATAAATTCTGGACGTTACTGAGAGTATGAAAGGATGGAGTAGAGACGAACTGAACTCATAGGGAGGTTTGAAAACCAATTGCAATTTACTAAACAGTTCAATTTAAGCATAACTTTATGTACCACGTATTGCAGAGGATACTCGGCAGTATTTCTGTTCCGAACTTCCAGTCTCTCACACTAGGGAGCTTGGCGATCTGTCTCTTCTGGGGATATTCAGATTATTTTCTTCATTCTTAACCCAAAGACTGGAATGCACTGACTTCCTTCATTCCCCAACCGATCCGTGCCTTATCAAGTTCACTTAGAGCAATCACTCTAAAAAAAGTCCTTTCTGCTAATGGTAAAGAGTACTGAGTTTGTGTGAAAGTGTGCAGAGTTCAGACTTTAATTACAGAGACGTTCCCTCTCTCCCTACCATTGTGTTTACTGGCCCAGTTCCATCTACTGCTGGAACGTCTAATGTGAGTTCTCTGAAAAGCCCGGCGCTGCTGCCAGCTCTGGGGAGTGGCTGGTCTCTGCATTCAGCTATTTCTTTCTGGAAATTCTGCCTGCTTTATTCTTTTCTACGCCGTGTGTCTGACTCTCACTGGGCAGTCTCTGCATCCTGATGTGACAGCGAGAGAGCTGATCACCTCTGAATTTTGGAAGAGAGGTGCAATTTGGAGACGAAGGTCAGCCTGCAATGCTCTCTGTGTGTCGTTATCAAAGTCCCCTTGGCTACCCTTGCCTGACGATTTACTGCAATGGTCCCCAGCTTATCCACATATGATCTGTGTTAGAACATCTTCCTTGCATAGAAACCTTAGGAATGCAGGTGCAGACCAACTATTGATCAAAATAATTTTTGTTATCAAAGAAGGAACTAGAGTTCAACGAGGGAAATTATTTATTGGCAAAGTTTTATTGAAAAAATAGTTTAGTAAAGATTTGTGGAAAAAAATTAAAAATCTCCAAAAAATAAAATTATATCAACCAAGATAGTGGAAAGTATGTCTGTGGGGAAGGAAGGGTTTTCTATATGGGGCTAGCTATCTACATCAGGAGTACTGAGGATTTTATCGTGAAGAAGCAACCAGGGCAGGGCATTGCAGCTCACAAGGAAGGTCAGTGCGAGAGAAACGTCTTGGGGCTATAGGTGATCCGTCTCCTGCCCAGTCTTATTTACTCTGAGACCTCTTCAGACATCTTAACGTCCTTCTCAACTTGGATCTGTCTATTCTTCTTTCTCGCCTACCATGACCTGGAGACTGTCTTGTTTCATATAGTTGGTCTGTCATTTCAGCAACAGCTTTTCTTCCTGGCTCGACTCGCTCTTTGCAGGATCCTTTGGCTCCGTGCCTCTGACCTTGGGTGGTGGGTACTGTGAGTCTCTCTGGCTTACTTCCCACAGCAAGGGCTGGTGGTAAAGTGTAATATATAAGACAGTGTTTTAAAATTTTAAGGTTTTATTAGGTATTAAAATGAAATTATAATATGATTAGCCTTAAGAAAAGATCTGGGAATTTCTCAGTCCACTGAATTGGTATATTAGGTCATCCATTTTGACCTATAATGACACAGAGATTGTAAGTTATTTTTCATTTGATTTAAAAATGCTTAGAAATTAATACAGACATTGAATCAAAATTTTTCCTCTAATCCTCTTTCCTTGTTTTCAGAACTTGGTGGATGGATTGCCATTGACATTTTCTATTTTAGGCTGAAGACCTCCCTTTGTTTAAAGGATTGCTGGGTTATCAGTGGCTCCGTGGGCACTCAAAGCTTCCACACAAGACTGCAATAAAGTCCTAGTTTCAACCCAGGATAGAGTAGGACTGCTCCAGTGAGACTGAACTCAGATTAGATCAACCAATCCAGGATGCATATTGAATTATTAGAAATGGAAAGCTGGGCTAGGGCTTGGCCGGGGGGCAACAAAGGAAAACTGGTGACATTCTTCACTCTGTGTGTGTGTAAGGAAGACATCAGAGATTTATAAGAGAGAAACACATCTTATCACAGGCCTATTGAACAGACAGGGAATAGACAAATCAAAATCAGAGTGGCAAGAGCCAGGTTGGCCTGAGGGATAAACTGATAAAAGAAGAAATGGCTCACCAAATCTTTGCTTTAGATGGGTGTCTAGGAATTTCCCTCGCCAGCACAACTCTAATAGGTTAGGCAGTCGGGCATTGCATTTTGTTTAATTGGGTCAGTGTCTCCTTTAGCCAATCTCCATGCTCTTTACTGGAGTGGCTGGTGGCTGCTCTGGCAGCCAGGACCCAGGTGATGGGGTGATTACACCATGAATGGGTTCTCTCTGGGGCTTGGGCAATCTCCTGTTAAGAGGGCTGGCTGGTGTCCAGGCATAGTGGCATGTTAATGGTGGAATATCTGCATGGCCGTAAAGCCCTAGTTTGGGACCTCTGGACTAAGTCCCTGTCATTCTGTGAGGCCTCAGAATGTCCGTCCTGAAAAGCAGATATCCAGGAGCACATGCACTTCATCTTCTTTGTACCATCCAGCGCACAGAGAGGTAGAGGGGATAAGAATACATCCTTCTGGTAGGTTATAGAATTGTATTTGGTAGGGAGGATGAAGAACCCATGGAAAACAGAATGATTTGAAAATAAAGTTTACAAAGTGCTTTCACATACATTTTCACTTGATCTCACAACAACCTCGTGAGGTAGGTACACTATATAATGTTTTTATTTTTATTTTGCAAAGAAAGACACCAGAGTTTAAGTGATTTGCCCAGTCATAATAAGTGCCCATAATAAGGACCCACACTTGAAGCCATGTCTTCTGACTTCACAGGATGATTTTCACCCGTGAGCAGCTACGATGTGAAGATGACCAGGCTGGTGACATACCAGGAAGGTGCTCGGTCAGGGAACATCTAACTTGTTTGAAAGTCAGGTGGTTTAGAAGCAATACATTAGTAACCAGAACCCATTTAATCACCACTTGCAGGGGTTCCTCCTGGACTGTTGCATGCTGGCTTTAATCTCGTAGCTTGCTTTGGCATGTTCGATGGTCATCAGCCTGGGCAACTGGGAGCTGCCAGGGCAGTCACGGAACAGAGGTGAGTGGATGCTGTGGTCATCATTACACTGCTCTGGCGCTCATCAGGCTGTTGTAATTGTCTGACTTCCTCTCTGGACCGCAAACATTTTAGGACAAGGGTTGGGACTTACTCCCCACGGTATTCTCAGGATGTAGCAGTGCTTGGCACGAGCAGGTCCTCAGTAATAATTGGTTGAATTCATGAGAGGCTGGGATGTTTCACGTGATGCTTCTCTATTTTATTTGTAAGAGATGATTTGCATGGAAGAGGTATTATAGATGAACGTAAAAAGGTATAGAGGAAAAACCCAGTTATCTTGGTGGAGGGTAGTATACACAGGCACTGCAATTCTGGGGCATAATCTCATTATTGAAGTCATCTTTATCTACGATGACAAATGTACTAGGCGTGGACTCGAACTGGAAGTTCTACCTTAACCAAGAATCCGTGCAAAATATAGGTGTTTGATGGTCATGGGGGATAAAGGCGATATCCCTTGGCATGAAGGAAAGTAGACCATTTTGGTAAATATGAAGGTAAGGGTTTAGTAATATGGAGCTAATTCTGTGGTAAAAATCTCCAAAGATGATTAAGCACAATCACCAGCGATTCAATAAAGGTTGGAAGAACCTTTTCTTTTTCTTCTTCTGGGTAAGATCTGCCACGGCCCATTCTCCTCGGTACTACGTGTCTTCCTGGATCTTTGGCCATCAGAA
Organism: Arctocebus calabarensis; assembly: GCA_963573935.1. Lineage (NCBI taxonomy): Eukaryota > Metazoa > Chordata > Mammalia > Primates > Lorisidae > Arctocebus > Arctocebus calabarensis. Next base: position 49,104 of record CAUYON010192823.1, read on the forward strand.
GTCCAAAGACCCAGAGTTGAGATTGTGGTGAATCTTGCACAGGTAGAAGCTGAGGACAAACCTGCTTCGGTGTGGACTTGGACTTTAGTGTGAGTGCTTTTGACTGGGATACATAGGTAAGAAGTCCACTGCATAGAAGCACCCCTCTAAGGTTAATGGGCTGGCATGGGCAAGACCCATAACCTGTAGCTGAAAGCAGTAGTCTTGTTACTTTTCTATGAGTGGATGACAGCAAAGATTTCTGGATATCGCGACCTGGTGAGCTCAGCTTTCTTGAACTGGGTAAGAGTTTTTAATTTAGGAGACATTATATTTGCTCACCAGTTTTGGGTACTCAGGATCTAATTGGTCCTGAAATCATAGGTGGGAAAGAGACCAGCAGCTCTAGTGCTAGTAGAGGTTATGGGTCATCCAAGGGTCGTCCTAGTTGTGACGATTGGTGGAGGCCGTGACTGGATGCCTGGCTTCTCCAGCTATTGCTGCCAAGTTTCAAACATGGCCTTAGTGGCCAAGCATTTCTTCTTTCAGATATTGTAGTTTCATTCTGCAGGGATGAAGCCTGTAGGAAAATAAAGCATAAAGTTGCATCAAGGTTGAGTTGAGACAAGGTTTGGCTTTTCATAGTCCTGCTACTGCTTATCAGGCTTTGGCTTCACCTTAAATGTCCATTACAAACAAAGTGCAGCATGATGGCAGCTGTTGCATCACTTCCAGGAAGGCTTCACAGTTTTCCGGACCCCAGACAACCATTAGAAAGCAGAGCACACTGGCTGCGGGTTCACTAGAATCTGTCTTAGGGAGGGCTTTGGAGTTCAACTAGGTCTGGATTAGGATACGTTAGTAGTTTAGACTTGATACACCTGTGGCTATCTTCACCAGACCATAAAGTCAATATCACCCTCACTGGAGAGTCAATAGATTTCCACCAAAGCTGGTCTTGGTACAGTACGTGCAAAATCCTAGAGCCTGTTTCCTTAAATCTTGAACCTCAGATCTTGACTTTTAGCTACTGGTTCTAGACAATGCATATGCTTTAAATCACTAATGATTAATAATAAATACATAAAGCATACTCAAGTTGCAAACACTAATCAAATTCGATATAGTTAAATGCATTGTATTCTACTCATGTAAGCAACACATTCTTAAATAAGGAACATCCCTCTTTCTTAAAACCTAAAGGATAGACCTCATATTTCAGCCATTAAATAACAGAAATGTAAAACATGAGAAATGTAAAATAGCAGAAATCTCATATCTTTGGTTTCCCTCAGAAAGGGATAAACGTGACCTTTACCTCTCGGTCCATTTTAGGAGAACTGGTACCAAGGTTTAATGTTTATCAAAATGTTTGCTAATGTTACAGAACTTAGAGAAGACTGTTTCTTATGATGTTAGTTTCTAATAGTGTTCATTCGAGTTGGTTAGTTAAAGCCAGTGCAAATGGTTTTGCTGAGCTAAAGGTAGAAATCACCTCTAAAGAATCAGAATTAGAATTTCCCCAAAGTGAGCTCTGTGAACACTAATTCCCCAAACTGAATTTTTTTCTTTAGATATATTTGGGAAACATTGAATAATTTCTACCTCTCTCTCTCTCTCTTTTTTTTTTTTTGCAGTTTCTGGCCAGGGTTGTGTTTGAACCCACCAGCTCCGGCATATGGGGCCGGTGCCCTACTCCTTTGAGCCACAGGCGCCACCCATTTCTATCTCTCTTAAGGACTTAAATTATATGAGTTTTAAAGTTTCTGACAAGTCCTGTATTAAATAATTTTATCTAGCTGTCTAAATCTGTACATCCCTAAGATGCTTATAAGGATCCTACAGAATTAGTGCTATGTAAAACGAATTTTAGGGAATTTTTGGACTAGCAAGCAATGCAAAGAAATACTAATTTTTAAAATTTACATATTTTCTCCACTAAAAATAAAGCAATTACTAATTATTTATTACTGCCATTGTGTTATAATGAAGCAAGGTACTCCAGAAAATAGGAAATGCACTGTATAAAATGTGAATTCTGCGCTTAATAAGCTCATAATCTGGGTAGGAGGTAAGTCTATTGTGTACAAAACAGTATCAAACACCTGAAGATTCTGTGTTAAGTACTAAGCTAAATAATACAGACTAACAGATAGAGTAGTTCAAGAGAGGAAGCTCAAATGTCAGAATAATGAAAAGAGAAATCATGGAGGAAGAGGTGGGACTGCTGTTATGGAATGGCTAGAACTTGGAAAGGTTGAAAAAGTTTAATTGAGGGTGAGAATGCACAGACTTGTGGGGCCCTTGGGCTTCCAGAAGTGGGGAGTAGTACAATGGACAATGCTTTGTTATATAGTAATCATTTAATTCTCATGTATCTTAAGGACTTCCCACCCATGAACAGAATGTCCCGGTATTACAGTTCCTTTCAGTAGCCCTGTACAGTCCTACTCTACAGGTCATTCCAGTCAATGACAAACCACATACACAACAGTGGTCTCATAATAAGTTCATAATACCATATTTTTACTGTATCTTTTCTATGCTTAGATCCAGAAATACTTACCATTGTGTTACAGTTGCCTGCAGTATTCAGTACAGTAATATGCTGTACAGTTTTGTAGCCCAGGAGCGATAGGCTGTACCAGACAGCCTAGGTGTGTAGAAAGCTGTGCCATGCAGGTTGGTGTAAGTGCACTTTGATATTTGCACCACAGTGAAATTACTTAACGATGCATTCTCAGGATGTATCCTCTTTATTAAACAATACTGGACCATACTCAGGTTAGAGTTCTTCTTACCTGGTATATTATAATGAATCATTTAATCCCCTACTGTCTGTGAGTCTCATTGATGGCAGGAACAAAATTTTATTTATGTTTACATCCCTTTTATTACAATTTAATTAATTAATTAATTTATTTATTTATTTTTGAGCTACAGTCTCACTTTATTCCCCTTGGTAAAGTGCAATGGTGTCACAGCTCATAGCAACCTCAAACTCTTGGGGTCAAGTGACTCATTTGCCTCAGCCTCCCAGGTAGCTGGGACTACAGGCACCAACCACAATGCCTGGCTGTTTTTAGAGACTGTTTTAGAGTCTCTTGCTCAGGCTGGTCTTGAACTCCTGAGCTCAGGCAATCCACCCTTCTTGGCCTCCCAGAGTGCTGGGATTATAGGTGTGAGCTACCGCGCCCAGCCTACATTCTATTTTTAGATCTATAGATGCTTTGTCTCCATAGCATCTGATCCAAAGTAGGGCCTCTATAAATATTTGTTGACTATATGAGGGAATCAATGAAAGAAAATGATAAGAAAATTATCTACACCAAAATTGATTTTGCATCAAGGAATAATGTATGTAGAATGAGCAGAATTAGAATGTGTAGCTCTTGAAAACCAGGCCCGAAGGGTAGGAAAGAGGAAATCAGTAAAGATTTTTACTAGCAGTGGAAAGAACTATTGAAAACACTCTTTGTGAAAAATCAAACTGGCAGTGATATAAGGGTTAGAGTAAAGAAAAGATAAATGAGAGGATCATTGAAATTACAAACGTCCTGGAATTTTGATGGTTCAACTCACAATTTTTCAACTTAATATGGGTTTATTGGGACATAACTCCATTGCAAGTGGAGGAGCATATGTATTGTTAAAACTATCTAGTTTTGTGAAGATGAGAGTTTATAGAACCAAGTTTGAGGCGCTAAGACTGCAGGGGGAAAAGTGCAAATGCAGAGTGGACGAGTCTCTGGTAGTAAAGGTTAGTAAAGAGAAGCATGAGCTGGAGATTATTTTAAGTTTAATAATAGCAGCTAAAATTTAGTGAATGATTATTATAGGTCTGTTTGTCTCTAATTTAGTTGCATGTATTCCCCAGAGCAATTCTAGGAGATAGAAAAGATTAGTATCTCCATTGACTGAGAAGGAAATAGGTCTGTGGTTAGACATTTGCTCAAAGTCATATTGCTAGGAAGGGGCACAGTCAAGATTAGAACTAACCCTATCCAACTTCAGAGCCCATGTTCTTGGCTCTAGTTAACACCAGAGATGGAATGAATGTTCGTTTGACAGATAGAAATGTTAGAAGACAAGATTAGTTTTGGATTCTTTGAATTTTGAGAAAATCATGGGATGTATTATTGGAAAGACTTGTGTTATATCTCTAATAGCTTGGAGCCTGATTTCAAAATACTTAACTTTTCAAATGGTTTAATAATGTACTGCTTAAAATATAGCTACACCAGTCATATGAGGACTCCCCTCTGTGAAGACAGGATATCCCAGGAAGGCAGGAAGTGCCTATGGAGGCCACACCTAAGACCATGGCTGGGATTGTTCCCAAAGGGAAGTTACTGCCTGCCAGGAGCACCGTGACATTTCAGGGTGTCATGGTAGCTGAGACTGACCTTAGGGCTTATAAATCTTGCGAAGTGAAGAACACTCAGAATACCAAGGGCCACACAAGGGCTATGATCTGCTTTTCTTTCTCTTTTCCCTAACCTTGAAGATACAGGGGTGGTACAGACTGGATCAATTGTGGACCGGGATGGTAGTTTTGTGCATTGTTTTAGTTTTTAATCTTTAGGGATGTCCTCTGCTTATTTCATTGCAGCATTTACACTTTGCAATGGCTTAAGTGTTAATCACATAAAAAGTGAGCAAAATCTAAAAAGTAACTGTTAAAGTCATACAAGAAATGTATATGGTATATTCGAAAAAAGGCTAGCTTTGAAAGAAGAAAAAACTTGGACCAAGATGATCAAGATTTGGAATTAATTCTCACTTCTGTTTTCCTTTCTTTTCCTTTCTCTCAAGACAGGCTTTTGGGACAATCCATCATAGAAACGATAGTGAAATAATATAATTTTATTTTGATCTCACTGACATGCTACGGTATCAGAGTTGAGTATGATGGCCCCCAAACTCTAAATTGTTTGAAATTTTTAATTATTTTATTTATTTATTTATTTATTTATTTTTTCAGACAGAGCCTCAAGCTATCGCCCTGGGTAGAGTGCTGTGGCATCACAGCTCACAGCAACCTCCAACTCTTGGGCTCAAGCGAATCTCCTGGCTCTGCCTCCCAAGTAACTGGGACTACAGGTGCCTGCCACAATGCCTGGCCATTTTTTGGTTGCAGCCGTCATTGTTGTTTGGCGGGCCCGGGCTGGATTCAAACCCGCCAGTTCAGGTGTATGTGGCTGGCGCCTTAGCTGCTTGAGCCACAGGCACCGAGCCTGAAATTTTTAATTATTTTATTTGCTTTAAAAAAATGGAAGAAAACCAAAATTAGAGGAAAAGATGTTAAAAGAGTATAAAGGTGACTGTAGTTCTTTAAGACTGCAGAATCCCACTGCCTCTAACCGGGATGTGGGTATTCTGCCTTTCATTCCAGATTGCTGGCTAACTGAAATGTGTGGTCCCAGGATAGTTCTTGGAGAAGTGCTTGACACAGCCTACTAAGAAAATCTGACACACTCAACCTACATGTGCTTATGACCTTTTGCATAAATCTTTTTTTAAGTTTAGTTTTTATATTGAAAACTAAATTAACAAAAGCAATACATGAAAATTACATAATAATGGAAGTGTACCAGTAGTCTAGAGAGATAAAAATAATGTAAACACACTAAAGCAGAAATTAGAAAGTTTTAGGTAAACAAAAACTAAAATTAATACAACAGGGCATATATATGTATCTGTATATATATATATGTGCACATGTGTATACTATTAAATTGTTCTGTTAGGAAATAATTGTAAGCACATCGGGTTATGGAAAACATCTTGAACCTACTGTTTTTATAATAGTCATTCTTGATTAAAAACAAAACAAAACAAAAAAACAACTTGTACTGAAGTTCTAAATGTGCCCTTACATGATGTTTCTAAGTCTAAGTAAGTTTCTAAGTAAGAAACGTCTATTTGATAGCTTTCTCTCTCTTTCTTCCAAGTTCATCTCTTCTTGTTCACTGTTAATTTACTTACCTCTAAACCACCATAATGTAAAGGCCATTCCATCGCAGGACTGTAGTGAGGTCAGGCCTCACATTACACTTTCTTTCTCTAGAAAATTTGTGCAGATATTCAAGACTATGATCCCAGTGGAATAATAAAATTTGTCAGAAGGGATTTATCAATTGTAATATACTTTTAAAGAACATACCGAGTCAGACTTTGAGGGCATCACTTCCAAAGATGGAATTAGCATAGACTCAGAAAACATTCTTTCAGTTATCTGGATCGCTTATATTTTAGTATGTGTTTTACTTATCATGCAGAATCTATCTTATTGCATATATTTTGACTATGAGTTTTGCCCTGAAATAGTAAACATGCATAAAACATTGCAGGTAGAAATGGAAAATCTCACATGCTTTATAATAAGGACAGAAAGTACAATATAAACCCTGTAGTAAAGATGTTAAAGCAGTGCACAATTAGAAGATTTCAATATGCACAGTGTAGATTAGTTAAATGAAAACTCATGCTAAATGTATTTATTTGGGACTTTTAGTCATTTGTGTTTTTAAATGTTTTATTTTTGGTTCTTGTGAGGTAACAGTGATGCCTCATGAAATCTGTTCCTTTTAATGTACAATACACATTTCTCTCTCTCTCTCTCACACACACACTCTCACACATGGAGTCAAAGTCAGTGGCAGTGGGTGGTTTATGTCAGGGCTGGTTTTGACGCCCCTCTCCCAGAGTAAGATAAATGTAAGTGATGAAGAGCTCCTGGGGTTGGCTGAACTCATTTTGTATTCAACACTCTGCCTGGCCCCTTTCTCATCTCTTTCTCCCTCTCTTTGTATGTTCAAGCCTACTTGAGTTTCTTTTTTCTTTTGTAGAACTTGGTTCTTTTGATGTGTTTCAGGGCATGCCCTGTGGCAAAGAGAACTTCCCAGGAATCGGAAACATAAGCACACAGGTCTGAAACAGCTACTGTACAATAGACAGAAGGCTTCAGGCCCAGAAACACCAAAACGTACAGGAGGACCATATTTTCTACATGTGGTTTTAAAGGGTTATGTATTATAAAATTTCATTGGATATAGTGAGATTTTTATCCTGGGGTGAGCCAGTGAGAGTAATTTAATCCAAGATATGTCTGTGTGCACTTACATATTCATTAGTTTAACAGAATTTCTCCTATAATTATAAATTAATTTGTTTCTGTTTTTACCACTGTCATCAACCTGAGATGTTCAGAATGTGCGTGGTTCTGAGCTATCCTACTTCTCATCATTACTTTCCATTAAAAAGTGCTGTAAGAAAGTGCAGTGCTTTAACTATTTACTTGTTTATAAAGTTGAAAGAAATGCTGCTGTCAGTATTATAACACTACTGTTAGAAGGCACTACCTATATTATTAATAGAAAGTCTAGACAGGAGGAGTTAATTATTTTATACCCAACATCGGAATTTCTAGTCTCATAAATTAAAATTATTTAATAAAATAATGTTATATTTCATTAAAATAGCTTTGTTTACTCACATATCATACTTTATGTGACAAATCTTTCAGGACTATGTCACTGAATTAGAACTTGGAACTGAAAATTAAAAAAAAAAACAGAAAATAAGGAAAAACAGATTAAGTTCACACATAGACAAGCTTATTCACTTTAGAACTTCTAATTAAAACTAAAATTTAAAGAATAGTAAAATTTAATTTTTGCCCAGGTCTCTAAAATAAACCTTTTATTTTTTAAAACTAAAACAGTTGGAAAGGCAAACTTAACTAGGAATTTGGTAATTATCTGGTTTATTTGATTGGTCTAGAAAACCAATCTATGTAAATTAGGTCTATTACTTGCTTTTGTATGAACAGTTGAGCTCACTCTCATGTGTATATATGCTAAGATTACTGAAAAAATGGTTTACTGGCCAAATAATGGATCTGGGAAAAAATAGAAATTTAACCAGCAAACAGTTGATAATTTTCAATTAAATTTGATTCAGTCTAGTAAATGTATTGAGCACTAATTATGTGTTTGTGCAAATAACATTGCCTTCTAACTGCTAGGAAAATAATTAGTGGTATCACTGAATTCCTTCGGCATTTTTCAACATATTTTTTGCTTAGGTAACAAATCAACCAGCTAATTACCAGAATTCCTTTTAATTTTGATATCTAAATCCACGGCTTAAAAGAAATAGAAAAATGACTCAGTTATTCAAATATTGGTAAGATACATATTTTTAACAACAATGTGGGGGGATTATTTTAACAAAGTGGGGATAATTACAAAATAACGTTTTTTTCTTATAAAATAGCCTTTTAAACTGCCATGTCTCTTGAGTTTCCTCCATACGTAGCCAGGTTACTATTTATGAATATTTGCGCAAGTATCTACACGTCATGTTAAATGAATTAGTAAGATGGGAATTCACAGTACCTATTTAAATGAGATCTAGAACGTTTGATGGTGGCTTTTTTACTTAAATAAAAACCAGATCTTCAATACAATACAAACACATGTGGAGGACTATAAAGGAAGCATTTTCATCTTTCTGATGCAACCTAAACCAATTTTATTGCTTTCCATAACATCTGCAATTGGATGCTTCCAAATCGTTTGATACTAAATTTGATAAGATATGCAGGTGCCTGTCAGACACTGCAACACTTTCCAGCTTTGTGGTGGGGGCTGCCCACAAAGGGTCCTATAATTTTCCCATCTTTACTTATAAATGTTAGTGACAGCCACAGTCCTGAAGGAGCAATGGATAAGCTCCCCACTTTGCAAGAGATTGCTGTATCACACAGCACACGTTGATTGTTATAGCATATATTTAATTGTGCTAGAAAATCTGTCTTGGTCATAACAATATGGCTATTATTATCTTCTGATGCTTTTTGGTAGAGGTATTACTTGCAACCTATGAAGTTACATAGAAATTTGGCATGTCAGGTAGCACACTAACATCTACAGATTAACTCAAACACAGGAAACACAGGTGCTTTTACTCTTAAAAATATGCAAAAATTTAAGAGAAATTCAGCCGTTTAAAATGGTTCAATCAGCTCTAGACCCAGAAAGGCTTGTATTTATTGAATGCTGACTAAACTAAAAGCTCCTGATCTTAGTGGGGAAAATTTATAGTCATATCTATGAATTTTTAAAATATTTTTCTTCTTTTTTTTTCTGCAGTTTTTGTCTGGGGCTGGGTTTAAACCCGCCACCTCTGGTATATGGGGTCAGCGCCCTACTCCTTTGAGCCACAGGTGCCGCCCTCAATATTTTTCTTCTTAAAAAAAAAGCAAAACATAGCAATTATTAGTTGACTGAATTCCACTGGATTTTGAATTAAACTTTTAATTACATAAATAATCAAAGGATATACTTGACATTATATTTAGCTAAATAATGCTGATTCTCCTCATTGATTACATTTACTAAATAAGCACATAGTCTCTATTTCACTGATAGAACTGTGTATAATAAGTCAAAATTTTAGGTATTAGCTAGCTTCCAAAAGTTTTATTTCTATATATTATTAAAAAATAAAGATCCCCTTAGCTAAATATAATGCTTTCTGGTTTGTTTTATTTGTTTCTATTCCCTTCCTCCTCCCCCAATATATCTGTATATGTGGATGCAATCTAAAAATTTTTGTAAAAAAATAAAGTTGGCTCGTGTTCTATATAGTTTCCCTTGAGCTCATCACAGGTCTTAGGGTCTTGGTGATCATTTGTTTCAACTCTTTCATTTTACAAAGGAGATGAGAAGTTTATGATTTCTGTCATACAATTCTGGGAGCCTAACAGGCCCCCAATGAAGATTTGTTGACTGAAAGAATCACTGCAGACAAATACGTACAATACTACTGTACTTAACACATTGTATTGCAATGACTTATTTATAATGAACTCTCATAGACACTGTTTCATAGCTACAGCAACATTATGGGACAAGAATTGTCAATAGACCCAAGAAGCCATTTATCAGGTGAGATAACTGAGGTTGAGGGTCTTTCAGTGGTTTGTCCAAGAGCAGACAGCTAAACCAATGGTTTGTCCAAGATGAGACAGCTAAACTGGAGTTTGAGCTCCTGTTCTCTGAGCCTTGGTGAGTGAGCACTGCACCATACTACCTGTCACCCGCTTTTCTCTCTGTCATTCTACTCTTGGAATAGAGAAGGCAGGAACTTGGGGTATTTAGCTTAGAAAGCCCAGCATGGTTGTTCCATAAGAGCACTCAACAAATGGTATCCCCAGGACCAAACCCAGACTCTGGCTTCCAAGTTCAGCTCTTTCTGCCACATCATTCTCTTGATTCTGAGGGTAGGAAGTGGCATCTGAGAAGGTAGGGAAATGTTGAAATCTCTAAGGTATAGAAATGCTACAAATCATGTAGACCAGTAAACCAGACAGAACTCTGGGAATTCAATCCCAGTCATTGCCAAGGTTGTCATCCACCTTTCCTCCAAGTGTTCTCCAACCCAGAGTGCCAAGGTCCTGGGCTCTTAACACAGTCATCTTTCCTGGAGGCTCCCCTGGACACGAGTCCACGCTAGTTTTTGAATAAGATGCTCATCGTCTCAGGCTGAGCGGAGGGTTCCTTTCCAGTCTAATGGCTTTGCTGCTTCTGGTCATGTTTTGGAAATAGGATTACTCAGAAATATTGGGATCCCACCCAGAGGGCCTCTCCTCCAAGGTCTTGTCACCCTCCAACGTCCCCTTTCAATGACAGTGTCCTCTTCCCAGCCCAGCGACCCCTCCTCCTCTTTCCTTTTATTTTGGGGACATTTTTTTTTCTGCCTCTTCCATGTTGATGCCCTCCGAAGAGGTCTCTGGCATCTCTGCCTCTCCAGATTTCCTAACGTTCTCTCTCTCTGCTGAGTTTAAGTTTTTACCAAAGATAGGAAATGTACGTGACATCTCTGCTTTCCACTCTGCAAACTCCCCCAGGCAAACAGACACACAGAGGCTCTGCAATTGGAGAAGGGAAAGAGGAAAAAAATGCAGAAAGTAGAACATAAAATATTGTTTCCAAATTATCCGAGCACAGATGCTTTTGAGGAAATGTGTGGGTGGTTTTGATACCAGCTCCCACCATGATGAATAACTGTTAGTTTGTATGGCACTTTTCCTGCACAAGGACAAACCACCTCAGCATTTCCCCCTCTGTAGCTTTTGAGACACATTTCTCTTCAGGGCCTCTAGAAAGCCCGGTCACACTGCGGTGCTCAAACACATCACAAGTACTCTGTCTTGGAGGAAATAAACTTAGAGCTTCTAGGAAAAGAAGTTTTATTAGAAAACATGCATTAGAAATAGGAATTTCCTTGTCATAATGCCTGCTCAACATACCATTCACTTTGACATATAAGTGGAATTTTAACAATATTGTAATGATATAGTCAGTCGCCACATAACATTCTGGTCCATGATGGGCCACAAAAATAATGATGGCCCCATAAGTTTATATTTTTAGTATCCTTTTTCTCTGTTTACATATGTTTAGACATAAATACTTACCATGATGCTACAATTGCCTACAGTATTTAGCACAGTGACATGCTATAGAGGTTGTAGACTAGAAGCACTAGGCTGTATACACCATATAGCCTAGGTGTGTGATAGGCTGTGTGCACCATGGGGCATGAGTGTGTGGTAGGCTGTGTGCACCATGGAGCACGAGTGTATGGTAGGCTGGGTGCACCCTGGAGCCCGGGTGTGTGATAGTCTGTGTGCACCACGGAGCCCGGGTGTGTGGTGGGCTGTGTGCACCATGGAGCCCAGCTGTGTGGTAGGCTGTGTGCACCGTGGAACCCGGGTGTGTGGTAGGCTGTGTGCACCATGGAACCCGGGTGTGTGGTAGGCTGGGTGCACCGTGGAGCCTATGTGAGTAGTAGGCTATCCCACGTAAGTTTGTGTAAGTACACGCTATTATGTTCACACAGTGAAAAAATTGCCTAACAAGGCTTTTCTTGGAATGTACATCCATTGGTAAGTGCTCATAACTGTACATTAAATTGGAATAGCAAAATAGTTTTTAGAAGTATATTCCCATGACTGGCTCATTTGGAGCCCTATAAATCTCTGATCAAGGAATTCTGCATCAAAGAGTCCCTTTCTGACCACTCTGAAAGGTCAGAAAAGGCCTCTTTTCCTGGTCTCCTACCCCACATCTTCGCAATCATTTCACTGTCTGTAATTCGCGTCTGTTGTAGGAGGAGATCTAAGATGGCCTTCAAAATTCCCACACTCTGGTGTATGAATTCTGCATAATCCTTTCTCCTTGAGTGTAGGCAGAACTTGTGAATATAGTGGGATACCACTGCTGTGATTAGGTTACTATTAGTCATCTTTGAGTTAATCAGAAGTCAGGTTATCATGGTGGGCCTGACTTCATGAGGTGATGGCTTCAAAGGGGCTCGGGCCTTCTAGAAGTCAGAGAGATTCACAGCTGAGAAGGCCTAAGGGCCAACTGGGCAGGAACTGGGGGTGACCTTTAGGAGCTGTGAGTGTCTCCCCCCCCACCACTGATAGCCGGCAAGGGAAGTGGGGCTTCCCTTCTATTGACATGGAACTAAATTCTTCCCACAATGATGTGAACTTGGGAGTGAACTTTGGGCTAATGGTTATGAATCTGGCTGAGACCGAGATTTCATTCTTGGAAACACTGAGCAGAGAATAAACGTGGATCCTTGCAGGAACTCCAGCACCTCTTCCTCCAGCTGTGTTACCCTGTTGCTTCCCTGAGAGCTTAAAGTCAAAACAATCTACATGTGGTTTTCACACCAACTGCATATTGATTATATACTTGCATTTAACAGATTATTAACACCATTCAGTAGATCTTAACCTTCCTAATGCCCCAACCCTTTGGTACAGTTCCTTATGTTGTGGTGACCCCCCAACCATAAAATTATTCATAAAATTATTTGCCACAACATGAGGAACTATATTAAAGGGTTGTGGCATTAGGAAGGTTGAGAACCACTGACATAGTATGCAAATCATATTGTTTTCCTATCTCAAGGTTAATAATATTTACAGAAATAAAAAAGCCTACACTTACCTGGTTAAAAGAGTGGTAATAAAAATAAAAATAGCCTAAAGAAATATAGTAATGTTAATTGAAAAAGTTATCCCCAGCACTAAAAGTGAATTTTAAATGTTTTATTATTATGGATTTATTTACACTTTTTAAAGTAATTACTGAGCTTAAGTTTAAATTTTAGGAGCATGTCGTTTAGCCATGTATATAGTTACCTTTCATGTTATCTTTTTTGTTTCTTGTTAATTTTTCACCTAATAGTAATTCATCATGAAAATGAAAATTAAGTGAATTGTGTATGGTTCCAAAGAGGAACCATATGTAAGGGTGTATATATGGGTTATATGTGAGGGTGTATGTAAGGGTTATATGTAAGGGTGTATATATGTTGTTTCCTTTAAAATTTAATTTTCTTTAAAAATGTATTTTCATTAGAATATTTTCTACTTATCATGTTCATATCACCATACATTATGGTCATAATGTATTATGGAAAGAAAAAAATTGTTATGATACTGTCCAAAAGATCTGAGATTAGGTATATCATAACTTACACAGTTTTGCTCATGCTATCTCTTCAATATTTTTCTCTTTATAAAAAATTATCTTTTTATATGAAAACTAGTTATTGGCCAGTTCTGACCCCTTGAGTTTGTTTTCTAAGGTAAGGTTGTCATTTTAAAGGGCACTTAAAGCTGATACATTGGAGAGTGTGAAAATGATTAGTTCTTCTCACAATCTTGCACCCTGACGCTTTCTCCTGAGTCTGCCATTCGTGAAGAATATCCTGGTTAGAACAACAGATGCAAGGAATTGGGAGGGCAGGAGGGGGATGGGGAGAAAAATAAAAGAAGAAACTAGCCAGGCACAATTTATTTCTTAGGGGAGTAATGTTACTTAATTGAGCAGCATTATGCAAAACAAAACAAAAATTATCTGCAAGTTGGCAGACGCTGCTGAAGTGCAACATAAATAAGAAACTGAGTTTGGAGATTTAAGAAATGCTCACTGAGTCGCTTTGAAGAAAGCAAGACGCATGACCCCCAGCCCCAGGCATAAATGAACTCTGAACAGACTCATTTGCCATGAAGGATGAGATAGAGAGATGCCCTGGCGCCTGGGTCTCTGCCTCTCCACGGCTCCTTTCCCTGAGTTGTTCTGGTGGGTTTTTGTGTCCCAAAGTTGTCCCTATGCAAACAACAGGTTGAATATTGTAGGTGTGGGTTATTAAAGTGTCCCTGGGACAATGGCAGTCTGTGTCCCATTTGTAACGCTTGGATTAATCTTTGGAAAGTGCACACAAAATGTGACATGATGTTGGCTTCCAACATTATTCAGTCTGCATAGCAGCAAATCCTGCCCTGTCTCCCTGGAAATAAAACTCCACAGACATATCGCTGCCGTCTAAAAGGAACCTATCGTTTATGCTGAAGTTTAGGGACACCCTAATAGAATTGCCGTTAGGAGTTTGATTTTATAGTTTGGAGAAGCACTTACGCTGGAAGTGAATTATATTCTATCATCTCATTCACAGACTCCCTAAAGAAAGTCTGCAATCAGGTAAACCAGATTACTCTTTTTGGCGCAGATGGGAGAAATAAGAAAAGAAAATTGTCTCTATCTCTTAAAGACAATTCAGTGTTAGTTTCAGATTCTAACCAAGAACTGGCCTTAGCAAAAGGCAATATTCTTAAGGTTTCCTCTCTTTTATACTTCATTTTTCCTTTGGGATTTTAAAGGCTCTGGAAGAGAGAACAAAGAAGTGGGAATTGCATGAGAAAAGCAGGCCCAGAAGAGAGGGTGTTATCCAGTTTCCCGTCTGTTTTCTTACAGCTTGGAGCTTGTAAAGTTTTGAGGCTCCGCTTTACCCCAGTCGTTCATTAGAAAAATAGCAACTGAACAGTTTTGCGTCGGTTGTTTACAAAAGTATGAAGTAGCATTGTGGAATTTGGAAATGTGGTCTCTGGAATCCTCTGTTTTTCAGTGCGTGTCAGAATTACAACTTAGAAGACAATTAGAACAAGGATAATAGGAATAGGGAGAGGCGTGTTGAGTTGTAGACAACCATCCACGACGGCTGTAATTCCCATAGAACCAAATCAGAAAACAGCATCTTTCATTTAAGACCATTCCACAGACAGGAGGAGTTAGATGTTGCCTAACAAAACAGAATTAGACAAAAACAGTATGGTTCTAGAACAATGAAGGGTCTTTGAAGTGTGTTATAGATCAATGCGTCTATGTTCATTATTAGAATTCATTTATTCCGAGTCTAATTTTTTTTTTTTAATCTCATAGAGACGTAAGGCATCATGGAAGCAGGCTGGAACAGCCTCCCTCAAATTCTGTGGTCTAGACCCTTGGTTTTACAGCTTCTGTACATGGGTTCATCAAAACACCAAAATACGTTGAATGCTCATCTTCGATCTAGAAAAGTCTTTCATTTTTTAACGTACTGCCTTTTAATAAGTAAATGTTCTGAATTTTAAGTTGTAAAACAAACATGTTTAAAATGCTCTTTAGTTTGTTTCGTACAACGGCGACTGAATAAGGCTTCATTTAGACAAGAACGTATTTTCCATTGAAAACATACTTTTAAAAAGTGGTGACAAAGGACTGTGGCTAAATTCCACATATACTGCTTCACAATTTACTTAGAAAAGGTGGGAAAATCTTGGAACCTGAAGTCCAGTGCTTAAAGGGTCCATCTGGAGCAGTGTACGTGGCAGTGGACAGAGGAAAAGCTGGAACCCAGGGGACCACAAACAATCACCACTCATCCTCTCCTCTCCAACGTACATCAGGATAACTGGGTTGACCGAGGCTGCACCTGGGGTGACAAACGCCCTCGTCACGTAGACTCTAAAATTGCACATGGCCCTTTTCTGATGTGTCTTCCTTCTTGAGTTCATTTTTCACCTGCAGTATGTCTGTTTGGACCTCACGTTCCAATTGTTTCATTGATTTATGTTTCCCTGTCATTCACTTTATTCAGAATTAAAGGTGGGGTGGAAGGGGTAGGGTAGGGATACCCAGCATGATTTTTGTCCTGGGTTGAACAAAAGTAAAAAGAGAAGAATATTGATAGCAACAGAGATGAGAACAAAATGGTGTGATTCAAAATTTTGTATTAGTCAACTCAGCTTTCAGTTCGGGGTCTAAGTCAGTTAAACTCCAACTTAAAGAGATGAAGAGTACTTATCATTGAGCACGATTACTGGGAGGATGTGTGTGCCACCAAACTACCCTCAGAACAGCACTTTCCATAGAAACAAGCCTTCTCACTGAAAGAGAGATGTGAGATGAAAATTGAGTCAACTTTTGCTGACAGGTCCTTGTTTTCTGATGACCTGGGTGGTGGATTGAGGCTTAGAGATGTTGTAAAATTTTATTTAGAAATTATGAGTATATGAAAATAATATGAATAAAATATAGCAAGTTATTTTCATGAACTAAAAAACAATGATGCAAAATACCACCACCTCCTTTCAATGCTTTGGAAAGCATACTTTGTAAATCATCTACATTTACAAGTTTTGGATACAACCTTGTGTGCAGAATAGGGATTAAAACAATCTAAAGGGCTTGAAGTGATAGCTTATCCATCACTAGAAGAAGAATAAAATGTACTGAAAGGAAATTTCTTTTTCAGGAGAAGGTTGTCTTTTCACAAAATGCTGTTGCTTACATCGTTCAGAATTCAAAGTTGAACTCTCAACAGATGGTACCACAGCGCCACCATCTGGCCTTACAAAAGACAGCAGAAAGTTACAGTGTAATACAGGAGGACAAAAGTCACTTTGGAAAAAAGAAGGGACTTTCTCAGTGTGGCCCTGTAATTGTCACGATTTTAGCAGATATTAAATGCCCATGGTGACAGGAACTGTTTCTATCTCTTTTTATGCTTTTATTTTAACTTGAAAAATGAAAACATTTGAGCAGATAAAACCTTAAAAAATAAAAATTTCTTTAAAGTTAGCAGTCCTTTTTTCCCTTTTTAAGAAAGGTTTTTTTTTCAGCCTTCAACGTCTGTAACTTTGGTGTTAGTTTGGTAGCGCTTTTATCAAGAAGCTTGCCTCACTGATTTTCAACTTGCCTTTCAATATGATCTTTTTGTAATGTCGCTAAAACTTTGAGAAGTTTTAGACATATCTAAGATAAAACATATTTCAACATGTAATCAGAAGAACAATTCTGACCCTGAAGACATGGTGCATATTTTAAAAATCTACTTTTAAATATAATATAGAATGTAATTTATACTTCCAGAATCTGAATGTTTTGATTTTTTTTTCTTTTTTACCTTATACTGCGGATTTATAAGATTGTACTAAATCCCTAAGGAACAGGGTGACTAAAGCATATATTTTCATTTGTGCCTCTCTCTCACAAAAAAGTCTTTTGGAACTGGTTTGAAAGATTAAAATGTTAGATTTTACTATATTTTAGTAAATAGTCTTGGAGCATTTACCTTGTTATTAGTTTATTAATTCTTGTATGTAACGGAGACATGTATAAAGTCGTGACCTTGTAACACTATTTTGAGACTACCGTGCACAAGAAACTGTGCTAAGTGCTTTCCATCTGTGAAGACACCGACTCCTTCCAGTGGAACTAAGAGGAACGTCTTATTACAGTTTCCACTTTGTGGAGGAGAGCGAGGCAGAGACAGCCAGGAAGCAGCCTGCGGTGACACAGCGACACACAGCAGAGTCGAACCCTGGGCTTTACCTTCCGTCCTCTGCCTGACGGCACTGAATCTCCTCAGGATACCAGTCGTCTAAAAACATTTAACATTTTATGCTCTGTCATATTATGTTTTCTCTTTGTCTAAGAACATGGTTCATGTCAAAAATGTGAGATTTAAACATTTTCATTAAAAATATTTCAATCATTTCACAGTTAAATAACATTTTTTGAAGACTAACCTAAGAAGCAAGCCTTAGGATACCTTTTTTCCCCCTTAAAGAATAATATATTATGTGTTTGAGAGAAATGACTTGTGGAAATGAACTTTTCGTAAATTAGGGGCTTTTTTTTTGGACTTTTGGCCAGGGCCGGGCTTGAACTCTCTGCTCCCGGTATATGGGGCCGGCATCCTACTCCTTGAGCCACAGGCACCGCCCCAGGGGCTGTTTTTATTTTGCCCAATTTTCTGTTTTAGATTCTAAGGAATTGCTATAGATAATTATATTGAATCATTCATGTTCATTTCATTGTAGTGTGTTTTAAAAAGTAATGAAGAGAAGGGCTGTTTATCTTTTGGGTATATATAGAGAAACTGTTCAATTTTCCTATAGTATTTGTTAAAAGGTTTGGAATTTTCTGAAGTTCTCTCTAGAGATTCAGACATTTCTTAAATTTATCCTTTATCAATTTTAAGGAGTTTGTGGATATTTACGTCTTATAAAAAATTAGGTTCCCAAACTGCTCACAAACTGGTCTTGAGTTTTTTCTTCAATACTAAAAAATGTTCAATATGTCCTATATTATTTTAATAGGAATTGAAAAATATGAAGCCACATGGGGTGCTTTGCTGTAATTTCAGTAATGTTTTATGAAGAAAGATTTGAAAAACGTGAAGCCAAATGTACCATGAGAATGTACATTTTTTGTGCTGTTTGCTGTACTGGAAAGTTGATTTTGACCAAGATCATGTTGGGGTCACTGGCTAAGTAATGTTTTGGCCTCTCAGGTAATAAGAAGCATTAGCTCTCAATATTAGGCTAATTATTCTATGAATTGAATTCATAACTACAATGTTAAGAATTGATTTATTTAAAAAATCTAATTAGTAATTGATGTGAAGCTTGAATATGATCCTCAATAAATATTTTTACAAAATGTGGCACTAGTCATATTTTAACTTATCTCTTACTAAATTTCATACTAGATAATTTAAGCGAAATTTTAAAATTCAAGCATTCAATATACAATTGAAAATTATTTCTATGGCTATTTGTTCAAAATTTGTGTTATAAAACAATTCAGGCAATCTGCCTAACAATTGTATTTGTTGAGTCTGATTTTTGCCGGTGTTACTATTATTCAAGTGTAGATCATATTGCTTTAACAATGAGTAGATATGAAGAAAAGAAATATTGTGAGGACCAAAAAGGTTATTTCTCTGTTGGCTAAAGACAGAGATATGGAATAATATAAAAGATAGGTTCTTCCTGCCTGTTTAATTCAGGATATGAGAGATGTGCCTGTTTTACACCAAATCACCACAAGAGGGCTTGGATGCTGATGATTTTTCTTTTGCTTTTCTACAGCGTACATGGTACACTTTATATAAGTACGCTGATATGGATTAAATGATGCCGTAAATATTTTCCTTATGAGAATATTTTCTGACAGGATTAAGTTGTGGTATTGTTATTCTACCTGATGGGAAACTATTAGATTAAATATCATTGACTGTGCCCTTGATAATGTAATTTGCTTATTCTACACTTCATTGCCTATTGAATAACTTTCCAGCTTCTTATCCTGAGACTCTTATCATCTTTTTTTTGTTTCAGTTTTATTAAGGTGTAATTGAATATATATGTGTGTGTATATACATATATTGTCTACAGTGCAATGTTTTGATACACGTATATGTTGCAAAATGATTTAATTAAGCCACACACCATATCACCACAAATACTTATTAATTTTTATGTGTGCTGAGAATTGAAAATCTTATTTTTTCTTTTTAAATTTTTTTTAATTGTTTTTTGGAGACAGAGTCTCACTTTGATAATATTGCTTTAACAATGGGTAGATATGAAGAAAAGAAATATTGTGAGGACCAAAAATGTTATTTCTCTGGTGGCTAAAGACATAGATATGGAATAATATAAAAGATAGATTCTTCCTCTTTAATTCAGGATATGAGAGATGTGCCTGTTTTACACCAAATCACAACAAGAAGGCTTGGATGCTGTCTCACTTTGTTGCCCTTGGTAAAGAGCTGTGGCATCACAGCTCACAGCAACCTCAAACTCTTAGGCTCAAGTGATCCTCTTGCCTCAGCCTCCCAAGTAGCTGGCACTACAGACATCTGCCACAGCATCTGGCTATTTTTAGAGTTGAGGTCTTGCTCTGGCTCAGGCCAGTCCCCAACCTGTGAGCTCAGGCAATCCACCCGCCTCAGCCTCCCAAGTGCTAGGATTACAGGCTTGATAAAAATCTTATCTTTGCTTATCCTGAGGTTCTAATTCTCAGTGTTTTGCTTAAACCTAAGCTCTACACTTTCAATGTCTCTTTTTTTTTTGAGACAGAGTCTCAGTCTGTTGCCCTGCAAAGAGTGCCATGGCATCATCCTAGCTCACAGTAACCTCAACCTCTTGGGCTCAAGCAATCCTTTGGCCTCAGGCTCCTGAGCAGCTAGGACCCAACACCATGCCCAACAAGTTTTACTGTTTTTAGTAGAGACAGGCTGGCCCCCCTTGCCCAGGCTGGTCTCAGACTATTGAGCTCAAGTGATCCACCCGCTTTGGCCTCCCAGAGTGCTGGGATTACAGGCATGAGCCACCATGCCTGGCCCACTTTCAATGTCTTGCTGAGAATGTACATCTGGATATTTTACTTTTGTTTCAAATATGATGCTTCTAAAACCAAAGAATATCTTTTACTCCATGTATAAAATATTTTTCCTGAGTCTGCTGTTTCCCCAGACATTCTGCCTTGAACCATTGCCATGGTGTTGTGTCTTCCTTCCCTTTCCACAACTAGGCCAGTGTTAATAAACTTGACATCACCAAATAGACCTTTGTTAACCAATCATGGCATTAACTCCTTCAACAAGTAATAATTCGATGATCCTCATATACCAGGTATTGTTTTTGGCAAACAATGAAAATCCCTGCCCTTGATTTACTTATATTATAGTGGAAAGAGAAAGACAACAAGAAGTCAGTCAATTGTGTAGTATGTTAGAAGGTGCTATGAAAAAGAATTGAACCATATAAGGGGTAAATGGGGCATGTTGGTAAGAGTCTCAACTTCAGATAGGGTAATTAGAGTAGGCTTCACACCCTGCATTTGAGCTTATAATTCCTTTTAATACTATGCTTTAGATAGAACCTTATCATTCTTGGTCTGAGCAATCACGAAATTCTGTTTATATTCTTTCACTATGCTTTCCTTTTCATTTCTACTGCTATTTGTTTTAGTTAGCCTGCTGTTTCTCTCCTTTTTTCCTTTTTTTTTTTGCAGTTTTTTTGGCCGTGGCCGGGTTTGAACCTGCCACCTCTGGTATATGGGGCCTGTGCCCTACTCCTTTGATCCACAGGTGCTGCCCTCTTGTGTTTTTTTTTTTTTTTGAGACAGAGTCTTTACTCTGTTGCCCTTGGTAGAGGGCTATGGTGGCATCACAACTCACAGCAACCTCTAACTCTTGGGTTAAGTGATTCTCTTGCCTTAGCCTTCCAAGTAGTTGAGACTACAGATGCCCACCACAATATCTGGCTATTTTTTTTTGTTGCAGTTGTTATTGTTGGTTCGCTGGTCCAGGCCAGGTTTGAACCCTCCAGCCTTGGTGCATGTGGCTGGCACCATATCCACTGTGCTAAGGGCACCGAGCCTGTTTCTTCATGCTTAGATTTTTACAAAGCCTCCTAACTTGTCTCTATGCCTCCTCAGTGTCAGGTCAGGTGCTTGTCAAAACTGTTTTGAAGTGGCCATGTGACAAGCTAGTGGGATAGGAGTGGACAAGTGTGTACAACTTCTGGGTCTGGTTTGCTGAAACTCCACCTTCTGTCTTTGCCTCATCTACCAGCTGGATGTAGAAGACCCAGTGGAGGACTCCAAAGTCCCAGAGTACAAGAGAGCCACAAGATAGAAGGAACCTGGGTCCGGAATTGCCACATGAAAGAGGACCCTCTCCTTGTCTTCAACTTTGTGTGAACTAAAAATAATTTATTAGATTGAACTACTGAGATTTGCTGGGATAGGAGACGCATGCTTTTAATACCCTAACCAATATGACCTCTCTCTCTTTCTACTTCATATACCCACTGGGTCACTCCAAAGTTTTGTTTAGTGACAATTTGAGTGTTCACTCTGCTGCTTACGTTAAATCTATAATTATTAAATCCAACTTTGCCTTCCATGGCTTACTAGAAGCTACTGAAGATGCTTGAACCAAAGTACAACTGTATATAGATCAGGCCCACAGTAGGGTCATGGCTTCTAATTGTAGCTGAGTCCTCAAAACTGTGCCTCCGTCCCACCACCTTGTCCTAGGTAGCACTCCCTTGTTTATTCTTACAAAATCTCCGAGCCCTCACTCTTACCAGCGATTTGCCTTCTTCATCCCGTAGAAAACAGAATCCAACAGAGCTCTCACTACACATCCTGCTGTTAAACCTAGAAGTATCTGTGTTCACACCATCCTTTCTCCCTTCCCCCTCTTTGACTAATTGTGCCCTGGGTCCAATTCCTTTTTCCCTTTTGAATAACCTACTTGTTACTGTATTCTCTCTAGTATATACCTCACTAATGGTTCCTTCCTATTTGCATTTAAATGTGCTCAAGTCTCTCCTATCCTGGAAACAAACACACTCCTGGGACCCCATTGGCTCTCCCCTGGATTAGCCAAGTGTCACTGGTCTGCTCCTGTACTTTTTTCCACTCCTGAACTTTCTTCCAGGGCAGTGAAAGAGTGAGAGATTCTTTACCACTGACAAACTAGCAGCCTACTACTTCTTGTTTTTTTTGAGACAGAGTCCCTACTCTGTCACCCTGGGTGGAGTACTTTGGCATCATAGCTCGCAGCAACCTCAAATTCCTGGGCTCGAGTGATCCTCTTGCCTCTTTGTGAAGTAGCTGAGACTACAGGTACCCACCACCATGCCCAGCTAATTTTTCTATTTTCAGTAGAGATGGGCTCACTCTTGCTCAGACTGATCTCCAACTCCTGAACTCAAGCAAGCCACCAAGCTTGACTCTCAGAGTGCTAGGATTACAGTATGCTTTACTTTAAACTCTGTCTCTTTTTTACTTTAAGCTCTTAAGTGGCTTCTTAGTTATGTCTGGAATGTCATTCCTTAAAAATACAAATTCTTTAATATATTTATAAAATATGTCAAGACCTGCTCCCTACTTCTTCATTTTATTCTTTTGACACTTTCATTTTATTCTAAATTCTGGCTCAGCTGACTTCTTTTAGTCCCTGGAAGAAAACTTGCCCTGTAGCTTCAGGTCTTTGCTCACGCTGCTCACCAGGTCTGAACATCTCCATTTCCTTTGCCAGCCTCACTCTAAATTAGCTCTCAGATCTAACTTGGACTTTGAGAGCTTTTTCTGGCCTTGGCCTGGGTTGCAAATCACTTGTATTTCCATTATTATAGCACTTATCCCATTTGATTGTCATTGCCTGTTAAATTGTCATCTTCCCCCAGTAGACTGTAAACACCATCACACTTCTAATACTCACAGCTGTTCAGAAATGGAGTGGATTCTAAAAGGGATGAGCCTCAAACACCAGGTAGGTGGTTGGATTTGATTTTTATAGTTTCGCTGTCTTGTGCCTGCACTGCTCTTCATGGGCTATGTGTTCCTGCCAAAGTTTTTGATCTTTCTCAAACATACTTTGATCTTTTCTCTACTGTGACTTGGATCATATCTTTTCCCCTTTGCCTAAAAACATTTCTCTGTACTCTCTACCTGTGGAAATTATACTCCCCTTTCAAGGCTCAGCTCCAAAACTATCTTCTGCATGAAGATATTTTATTACCCCGGTGAGAAAAGATCTTGCCTTTTTCTGAGTTCCCAAAATAACACTGGACTATTTTTAAGTCTGCAATAGCTGTATTTCACCGCAGGGTGTCTAGAAGAGTGTCATCTCCTTTTCTCTGAATTCCTATAATATGTTGTGTCACTTTATGGAACCCATCGTACTTTGCCTTACGGTGCAGGTGTGAATATACACAACATCGCTGCTATAACAGCTTGAGAGTCTTGCATGTTTGCGTGTACTGCTGTGCCCTGTGTGATATATGCAAATATATATAAAAGAACGCTCAAAATATGGAGGAACAGTGAACTAATTTGTTGAGCTCACTGTTCAACATATTTTGAATCAGCTCATTGTTTCTCCATATTTTCTGTGTCTATATGACTTTCTGTTTTACATCAAATAGCCTTCTTCCCTGGCCCCTACATGGCAACTGTATTTTCCCATTTTCTTTTGCATAGTGCTTTTATAGGCTACATTCCTATTTCTGGTTGTCAAAAGCCTTCCTCCTTGGCTCAAATACGCTTTCTCTGGCTCCGTGTTTCCTACCAGAAGAGATCTCAGCTGTGGTACGTGGTCATTAGTTAGCAGGCCATAGACATGCCACCAGAAAACTTAAATCATAAAGGAACATGATCGAGAAGTAATTTGGTAAGACGTTTAGGAGGAATAGCAGCTAACAAAATGACACTTCGGAGACATTGCACTGGGTGTAGGCGGAGGATAACATGCACTTGTCTTATAGAGCTGGAGAAAGGGGATCAGGTCTTAGAGCATCATGAAAAGACCCTGAACAGGGACTGGTTTTTCTAATGTTTCTGTTAGAAGAACTCCATGAAAGAGGGGAAGAAGACCAGCGGGTGGCTGACCCCATCAGCATAGACGAGGAACAGAAGAGGAGGAGGAATGAGCAATTGGTTGGGATCTGAACAGTTTTGTCATAGACGCCAATCTGGCAAGGTGTTTGAATCTGTTCAGGGCTTCTTTTCTAAGCTACCATGATGTGTGCATCATCTATACTCATCGTTTCTAATTTTTTATTTATTATTTGTAATTGTTGTGTCAAAAATACACTCAGGTATTGATCAATCAACTAGGATCTTATGTATGTTCATGAAAGCCTCTTACATCAGACGGGGCTGATAGAAGGGCTCTTCACCTCCCATCTCTCTGATCCTGGGAATAGCCTGTTGTGGTGGAAAGGGCATGAGTTTTTGAATTAGAAAGATGTGAGTTTCTAATTTTTGAATTAGAAAGACTGTTTGGGTCACTTACTCAATGTATGAGCGTGGCCAAATTATTTCGCTTTCTAGGTCTTATCTCAGGTTTTGTTTTGTTTTAATCTTTTCCGTCAGTATCAACAAAAGTAAACTTTAGTTATTATGACAATCAAGTGAAACACAAATATAGTGCCTAGCACATGGTCAGCAAGCCCTGGCCCCTCTTGGTGGTTATTCTTAGGAGAATATAAACGGTGGCCCAGGGAGGACAAAAAACTGAAGCAGAAATTGGCACCTTAGTTCTTCAGATGAGCCTTCTATTTATGAAATAATCTTAGTTGAGGAGAGATGCCATGTATTTTACTCATTGCAATTTAGGAACATGTGCCTCTGCAAACTACCTTGAAATTCTTACATCGTGTAGATTTTCAATGCAACACATTTACACAATTTGTATGCTAGTCTCTTTAATTTTAATTTTAATTTTTTTATCCTTATTTTTTATTCTCTTTTATAGGAAAGAAAGATTGGGAGGCATGTACATGTGTCTCATGGTTTATACTTTAAAAATAAGGCTGCAAAACAAGAGGATATAAGAAATTTTATTCTCAAACAGTTGGGAAGGCAGGATCCATCAAAGTTTTTCTAAATTTGTGAAGAAATTTAGAAAAGAAATGAGACCTATTTCCTGTATTATATTTAATATATGACATTTTTTTCTTAGCACTGGTAAATCATCTTCAACCTCTTCAAAGTGAACCATTATAATGGTCTTAGTGCTGAGAGGTTGGTAAGAAGGCGGACGAGATAGAAGCAGTCTTTCTGATGGCACCGGCTCGGTGAAACTATCAATGGGTAGGATTGGTGATGATGAGTATTTCGAACTCACTTTTCAGTCTCTTAGAGTACTTGTAACTATGATAATGGATGCTTTCTGAACACGCAGGTTGAAATAGACTCAGAACTGGAAGTACACAACAATTACAAAAAAAAAAAAAGAAACAGATCATTTCACATGTATTTAATTTGATTTTAGGGCCAAGTATACTGGCTTGTACATAGCAAGTGTTTGTAATGTTTGGTCTAATTTTAGTTTATTATGTTTATAATATATGTCTATATTTGAAAGCATTTTTTTGCTTTCTGTCTAGTATGTCTGCTTGCTGGTTCCAGCCAGCTCAAGCATGAGAGCTTTGTTTTAGCTTATTCTCTCCTTATGGACACTGGAAATACTGGGTGTATTTCAAGCCCCAATATGGGTTTTGGGTCATTGTCACCATATCGAAGAATGGTTTGGTCCACACTGAGTATTC
The DNA here is from genome assembly GCA_963573935.1 of Arctocebus calabarensis. Lineage (NCBI taxonomy): Eukaryota > Metazoa > Chordata > Mammalia > Primates > Lorisidae > Arctocebus > Arctocebus calabarensis. The sequence continues at coordinate 75,355 of CAUYON010192823.1, forward strand.
ACTGTGTAGGAAACATGATGAATGTTATGTAAGAAAAAGGAAGGAAGCTTGTTCTGTAGTATTTCAAAGAACTAGTAGGGAACAACTTTTAACACAAATACAAAGACCAAATGTAAGGAAGAATAATCTAACAATTAAACAATTAAAATTTGAATGCTACGATAGGCTGCCTCAGAAAACACTTGAGTTGAGATTCTGGTCACTTGTCAGTAATGTCATCCAGAGGCTGAAGGAAATCGTAATGGGAAGGTGGATACAGTCGGCCCTCCATATCCATGCGTTTCACAGCGATGGGCTCAACCAACTGCAGATTAAAAATATTTGGAAAAAAAAAAAGTCTGTACGTGTTTAGTACAGACTTCATTTCTCTTGTTATTCCCTAAACAATATGGTGTAACATCTATTTACACAGCATTTACATTGTACTTGGTATTATAGTAATCCTGAGATGATTTAAAGTATACAGGAGGGTGTGAGTAGATTATGTGCATGGGTTTTGGTGTCTGCCATGACCTGGAACAAATCCTTCACAGACTGCATGGGACAGCTGTAAAGGAAGAACTCAAAGCAGAGCTGCTTGGACAGATGCCCAGAGGACCTCACCTCGGCCCAGTAGCCTCTCCATAAATCCTGAATGAAAACCTAAGGAATCTGGGCAACAAAGTTTACAAGTCATGGGCTCCAGCTGAGCCCTCAGGTCCCCTTCATCTGCAGAGAATTCATCATTTGGAAGGTTGGTTACAACCACCCTGGTGGCCACAGTGTGCACTGCTCCAGTGATAGACGTCCTGGGGGCCCCCAACTTCACCACATTGTAATATGTTAATGTCGCAAAATTACGTTTGCACCTCATGAATACGCATAAGTAAAACATAAGTTAAAAAAGAATCCAACATTCATGCTCCCAGTGAAAGAAACAAATAGTTCTCAATTGTATGATTTCCCCTCCCTAAATCCCCCAATTGAAGGAAAATAAAAGATTAACAAACCAGATGACTTTACCACTTTTGGTAAAATTGTTTTCATCTTTCTAGCATCTGAAATTGAAAACTTGCTCATTACTTTCTATTCAGGTGGTCATCAAGTTCCCTTGATTCCTCTTTCAAAAAGTATCTACCCTGTGTATCTTCTGTCTTTCTTAGACAGGAGTCCCGCTCACATCTGAACCATCGCCCAGGCCTTCTGATCAGTTGCTTCTTCATTCCACTTGAATTCCTACCTGCTTAATTTTTCTCAACCTTTCCTTTCAAAGCATGTTTCCCCCTTGGTCAAAAGTCTTCAGTGATGGAGGTCTTGGTTGTGAGCCCTGCTTCAACCTGTGTTGATGATTCAAGGATGAAAAATTCAGATGGAGACCTGGCTAGCAACTGGCATTGTCACACCATTCTCTCATGAGACTCTGCTTAAAATGGTGGCAAATATTTGGGCCCAAAGGAGGGTGGGAAAATGGCAGCAATTATGATTCCAGTGTTGATTGATATCTGGTGTGGTTATCGACCTTTGGAATGAGTAACAGGCTTTCTGCTTTGTTCAGAATCCTCCAGTGGTTTCCCCATCCCACGCAGACCGAAAGCCCGAATCCCCCCTAAAGAGCCTTATGATATGAACCTCTTACGAGTTCTCTGGACTCGCCTCCAATTACTGGTTCTCCCATCACTCATTGTTGCCCAGACAAATTGAAACCTGTCTTTTAAACATTCCCAGCTACATCCCACCTCAGAGCCTTTGTACTGGCTGTTCCCAAAGTCTGGAATGTCCTCTCCCTAGAGGGTAGCATGCCTGACTCCCTCACCCCCTTTAAGGCTTCAGTCAAACATCAGCTTAGTAGTGAAGCCTCCCTGACCACTGTGTCTAACCCAGCGAATCCCCACTTCCACTCTGGTCGCCTGCTCTTCCTCTATTCCTTTGTTTTTCTCTACAGCATTTGTCATCTTCCAATGGACTCAGACTTCTCTTCTTTATCTTTCTTAGTTTCTGTCTTCCTAAGTTAATTGTAGGCTCCGTGAAGGCAGAGATTTCTGTCTTGTTTACTGGTGTATTCCTAACAAGTAAAATAGTCTCTTGCACATAGTAGGACCTCAGTGAACACACTGAGTGCCTTCTGCTGCTCCCTGACAGGAAACCCATATTCCCATGATGTAGTCTGCTACCCCCTGAACATTCTTTCCTATCATTATGCCTTTGGTTGGTTGCACTGTATATTCATGAATACAGTCAGCACTCTTTTGACTTTTCCATATCAAGCTAAATTTCCACTTATTTCATAAAACCATCCCAAGTCATGAAGCCTGCATTGTTCTTCTTGTCTCCTCATGGATTATTTCTTATATACCATTAATTTGGCAAATAGCAATATGTTGCATCAAGATCGATCCATAGTTTATATTCAAGTGTTCTGGTATTATTTATATAAGGAGTTTTCTTTAACTTTCCAAAGGTTTACATTGTTTCTATTGTTTCTCCAGCTTTGGAAGCTCTCTGAGGGGCAGCCTGGTGAAGGAGCTGCTCAGAAGTGGAATTTCAACCCGCAGCCCGCGGGCCTCCCTGAGAAATGAAGGGATCAGTAGTTCAGCACCCTGGGACCAGTGTTGACTAGGAGTCTGCCTGGGCACCTCGCTTACAGGATCTCTGCCCTAGGAGGCCATGCTAATAATAGGCTCAGAAAGTATGTGCTGATGATCTGAAGGATCTCAGGGCACTGTTTCGTTCCTATTAATCTCCCTGCGACCTTACTAAACCTTATAAGTATGCACTAATACTAGTAAAAAAAAAGACACACGAGATCATTATTATGTACTAAGAATTAAAAACTTCATTTAATGTTGAATTACATGGAAAGAATTAATTAAAAATATTAATTGCTGGTGATTGATCTGTTGGACACCAAAAACTTTCAGGGCTGTCTAGTGTTTCTGCATGTGTGTTGTCGGGTTTATCATCATTTTTACCATGACATTTCTATGGAGGAAACAGAGAGTGAGCAAGACAACTTAAAATATTTAATCATTTAAAAATTAATTGTTATATAAAATCTAAAAATTTGGAATTCAATCTCAGAGTCCCAATTACATGCCCACAAAACTGCACTGCCAATTTATTTTTACTTTTTTATTTTTAATACATTGATTTTGGAAAGAAGTATTGTACTCATTAAGAAACATTATGTGTGTATAAAATTTGGTATTAGATATCTAATGTCAATTATACGAACTAGACATAATTTTTAAAATTTTTAAGTTTTTAAAACAGTGTCTAGAGAAGTACTTGAGCATATTAGTTATTTAATAACTATTTCCAGCATGAGAAATTAAATGAGTTGGATATATGGAAGCTTTATTTTCAACTTAATTTTTGTGTATCTTTATTTCAAACAACAAATCATGTGGCCACCTTTTGTAAACAGACGTTAATAGAGGATTAGCATTAATTGTAAAATCAACTTTAATATAATTCTGGAAAGGAATTCATTATTAACCATAGATAATTAATTACTTAACGTCCTGTATCTATTGTACCTCTGGTTCTAAAAATAGCTGTGATCTTGAAAGTTTTATATAACTTGAATTTTTGCAAATTGAATCTTATTTTATTACATATTAGAATAACGAATTCTTAAAAAGAACTAATTCTCCTATTATGAATTTTTTTGTGTAGTGAATTGACAAGGCATATTTATTTACATCTTTAATTTACAAAGAAGTTGTACATCTGGAAGTTACAGATTATCTCTACATATGTGTACCTATGTGTGATTAAAAAATATTTTTGACGTCAAACTTTGAAAAATTAAACGTAACCCTTTAAATAGGCTACTTACTATTAAACTTTTTCAGTAGCACCAATTGAATAATAAAATGTAACAATGTTATACTTTAAAGTTCACCTTTTACTTGTATTTTAAATCTTGTGACATGCAAAATATTTATTAAAAGTAATGCTTTCCATCCCTTCCCTAGTTTTGACATTGTATCATTCTTGGTTTTGGTGACATATGGTTCTCTTTCTGAAACAGCTGTTATGAAAGTTTAATTAGGTTTTAATTAATGAGAATTAATGTTGTCCTGAAAATTTTGTGAATGTTAGATCATATCATCAATAGTTTTAGATCTTTGAAATGTGCTGCTAAAACCTGTGGTGTTTTCCACAAGGCCCTCCTTTGAGAACCATGTCTGAGATACAAGGCATTAACGGGTCCAAAGAGCACAGCCAGTTTCTCGTCTTCCCTCGGAAGAAACTCTGGGAAACAAACAAAATTAGTACAAAGATAGTACTTAGCCTTCAATTGTATGCAATAGCAAGCCAGGATACAGCCTCCAGATATTAAAAAAATTTTTTCTCAAAGTCTAGTGATTTTTTGCTCTGTTATCAGTAGTACATGGAAACAAAGCAAATGAATACTCCTGAACACATAGGAATTTGTAAAATTCAGGTAGAAATGAGAGTGGGTGCCTTCATCTGTTCCTGTCCCAGTGGTGAGATGAATTATCACGTGCTTTACTGTACCTCTGTGCAGTGGTACAAAATGGAGCAGAACCATGAAGTTGGCTGGAGGCTGTGGCCACGATGGGCTGTCCAACATGGACTACTTCACACTCACTGGAATGAGTGTCTTAGAGGACAGAAGTTGGCTGGGATGCTCAGCTGCAGTATGAGAAACAGCCTGACGAGATGTACTAGGTTTGACGCTGGTTGTTTGCAACCTTGTTGAGATTCTGTCACAACTGCTAGAATTGCAGGGATAGAAACTGCAGGCATCGAGGGTGGCCAGTTTGAGCCCGGCCCGGGCCAGCAAACAATGACAACTGCCACAAAAAATAGGCAGGCGTTGTGGCGGGCGCCTGTAGGCCCAGCTACTTGGGAGGCTGAGGCAGGAGAATCGCTTAAGCTCAAGTGTTAGAGGTTGCTGTGAGCTGTGATATTACAGCTCTCTACGGAAGGTGACATAGTGAGAGTCTGTCTCCCCCTCAACCCCGTGCGCAAAAATAATAGTAATAAAAGGAAACCAAGTGACTGCAGTCTGCATCTTTTTAAGGTAGACACCCAAGGGGAGAAGTCAGTCTCTGAACAGTATGTGGGCTCAATATGGATGACAGGGTTGGATAGGACTCTGCCTCTGCCTCTGTGATCATTTTTCACATTTCTGAAAATCTGGCCTCATGGTCTGGCATCTGGGGAAATTTCCAAGTCTTCTTCCGGGAGGTGGTCTGAACCTAAGAAGGCAGTTTCGGTTGGTGCTTGAGAATGCCTAGGATGGATCGCTCTGGTTAGTCAGATTGCCCAGGCCCACAGAGGACCGGCTGTCCTGGCTTGGCGTGACTCACTCTGCCACCTCAGAAGTCTGGACGGTGGCCTCTGTACCCACACAACAGTACGAGGCAAACACCCAGATGTGCATTTCTGCCACGCACAGCTGGTTAGCACATGATGGATTCTCTGTAGGTCTTCACAGAATTGAGTAAAATCTGCGATATCTAATATAAAGAATGGCTTTATGTTCTGATTTTTCAGTGTCAGAAAAATCACTTCCACTCAAAGGAGCTATAATATAAGCTGCCTCATGAGAAGGTTTCTACTACTCTATTTGTTGAGAGGGCCCCTATCACAATTTGCTGGAATGATAATTATGGCCATGATTGAAAGCCATTTATTAATATCTAGTCACAAGGGTTGGCTATAGAATTTTTTGTTTAGAAATAAAAATACTCTAGGCAAAAAGTGGAAACCTAAGTAACGCATGTATATGTAACAATAAAAAAATAAAAAAAGAAATAAAAATACTCTAGAAGGAAGCCAAATTTACTGAGTCCATTGTATTTTATCGGTCATCATGAGATTTATATTATATTTAAGGATAAAGCCAGCAATAAGCTTTTAACTTGTATTATAATGCAGTGTGTGTTTAATCATTAGAAAATTCTATTGTGAAATTTAAAAGTTTGTTATCCTGTTATATGGTTTAGAAAGTATCATGTAAGGTAAATAGGTTTCATCTTTTTTTTTTATTATAATCGATGAAGGAAAGTACTGTTCAGCAAAGACTATTTTTTAAAGTATTTATTTGGTTGACAGCCAATCCCATACTAAAGGAGATAAAAAAATACCATGATTAAGAATATGACATATTGCCTATCACTGAATATGATAGTTTTGTATGAGGAGGAAAGGCAGCCTTACAACTCTACAGTAAGTATGATTAAACAAAGACCTCCACATAAGTTCTGATGGGGTACAATGACCACCAGGTATTTTAATGATTCACCAATGGCATAAACTGGACGTTTGAGTGGATAAAAGCACCTGTGTATCATGGTATCTGTCTTTTATTAAAATAGCAGGGTTGAACCAGGGCAAACAGTGGGCCAAAGGAACTAGCACCGGACAGAAACAGGAATTGGCCTTAGTTTTGACATTAGCTATGACCTTGGGTAAGGAACCAAAGGTACTCACTTTCTCCCTTGTAAAAGGAGCAGTTGACACAGACAATCTATGTGGTTCCAAATAGTGGGGGAGGGTGCCTAGAGAGTTGAAACCTATGCTTGGCGAGAAGAGTTGGAGGTAGGGGGATCTGAGCATCCCTACGTTTACAGGCCATGTGCACCTGTGTGAACTTGACTGAAGGATGGCAGAGTTATTCTTTTCTAAAGACCCAGTTTTAAGTCTTAGGTTGTCAAACATTTCAACATGTCAACAGCTTATTAGCGCCTTATGTTCCTGTATTTGTAAAATGAGAGAAATCATCTAGACCACTGAAGTTCTTCTTAGTTCCAATATTTAAAGGATTATTATTATTATTTTATCTTTTTTATTTTGGACTATTAGGGGAGCTATACGATTTGGTTACACAGTTTGTTTTTGTCAAGTTAAAGCTCCACTTGTAGGTGTGTCCTTCAGCCAGGAATTGTGCGATGTTCTCATTGGGTGGGAATTTACCCATCCCTTACCCCGCCAAGAATTATTTTTGATGGAACTTTAGAACAGTAAAGATTTTTATCTAAATTATATTTCCTAAATGTATTTTCAGATATATACCCATTAGATGGGTGAAGTGCTGGAAAAATTAATATTGATGCTCAAATGCAGAAAGGTTATTAGAAATAATCTTGGAGTCTAAATCAATTTCCAAATCAATAGCTGCAGTGTGATGAATATTTCTCTAACAGCAAAGCAAATTTTAAAGAATAGGTCCTAAGTTTAATAATTACCCTTGACTTTTCCTCCCTCCCTTTTTTCCCTCCCTCTCACACTTCCTTATTTCTGCCTTCCTTTCTTTTTGAAATAACAAACCCTCACCCTCTATTATTAGAATGGTTGCATTGTTTACATTAAACAAGTTAAATCTTGCCTAAAAAAATACTTATGGAAACATCCACAAAAAGAAAAAAAATATATATACACACACATACACATATGTACCAGGAGTGCCAAAACAATGTATACACATTTTTAAGAGATCTTGTTGAAAGTTAAATTATCATTTCCAAAATGTATATGAATTACTGGTGAAATGGATGTGCTAAGCGTGTCTGGGTACACTTGACCAGTAATAGTACCTTCAATTCAACTTTGAAGAGTAATACATAGATAATATCTCTTAAAATGTGAATACATTTTTTTGGCACCCTCCTTATATTATCGATTCAAATAGTCTTAAATAGCAGAAAGGCAGTTTTTCATTGGACATTGCTTAGTATTGTTTTTAGGGAGCCACTCATTTTGACATAGTTCTGCTCGTAAAATGTGTCTTCGGCGTTCATGAACTCAAGATAAATTTTTAGAAAAATTTACTTTGATTCGTGAGCATGTAAGCATTTTTAAATCTTTCAGTTAAGACTTCAATAGTATGAGAGCAAGTTTAGAAAACATTTTTATTAGACAAATTATTTAGACAAATTATACACAGAAAGCTCTGTCACTCATAACGGAGGCCTCCAAAAATGTCTGGTGTATTTGTATAATAGGCAATACATCAAAATAAGCCTATTTTAAATATTATACATGGTTAACAGTTTGTTGATAGCTAAAATCACTGTGACATCTGGTATGTCCCTACATAGCTGTTGTAAAGATTCTTTTGTTTTAAAATCAGAGTTGTGAAGGAGATCATGAATGTTACAAGGGAAAACAAGTTGTACATGCACTCAGGTCCTGTCACCCTGCAAACAAAATGGATTCTGCATGATAAGAAATTTTTCTGCCTTACACAGTAGACAATATTTGAAGATTTAGTACAAAAACAGTGACAATACAAGATGCTCCCCAGAACAGAATTAACATCAAAATATAATAGATCTTAAGAATATACCTTTTAATTTCTCCTAAAGGAAATCACATAGGTGGATCCCTATATCAATCCTAGCCCACGGAATGAATTAGCTTCAAATAAGTGTATGGCTGCGTAAAAACACAGAATAAGTTCTTGCTGCCTACTTACCACATTTTAATTTAAGGATTACAAACAAAGTTCATTCTACATTTCTAACAAGTAAGAATGCTACTTTAAAAGGGTGTGTGCCAAGAAGCACTGTTTTTTGCTGTCATCCTACAAACTCGGCACTAATGTAAAAAATACATAACTCCTCCAAATGGAACTGAGTAAAAAAGGGGGGTTGAGAGCCCAACACGGTTATTATATTTTCTTCTTTAGGATAATGTATGACAGTAATTAAGGCCACATCAATATTTCTTACGGGCTCACACCCCTCCCCAAATATAGCTGTTGCATTGATTGGCTTACTGCTTTGGAAGAGAATTTTTAACCTTCAGTGATTTACATTTAAACTCTTCTAGAGCTCTGTGTGCTGTCCTCGGTGTGGTTCGGCTAATAGCATTTTTCATTTAGATAATTAATTAAAAGTAAAATTATCCAGATTAGCTTTATACACTGCAGAATAACAAATGCGAAACCTATTCTAATGAGTTACATCTAGGAACAAATATTAAATTGCCCTGGATGTTTTAATAACAAAACGTATAAAATATTCTCTGTTGGCAAACAATGCGAGTCAGAATAACATTAAAGCAACCTGCCTTTTCTAACTGAAAAGAACCCTGCACTATACATAGTTCCTGTATACAATACTTTTTTTGTTGTTTAAACTAAAGCTTTATTAAATGAATTGCAATAGCAATGGCCGCCTTTTAATATATATACACATTATATAGGTGCATATATATGTATATATGAGATACTAATTTATTTAACACAATAGAGGCTTCTGCCATATGATAAAGTTTACTGTACATAAGAAAAAAAAATTTAATACTGTACAATCACATAAAGGTCATATGCACTGTTGCAGTGCAAGAGTAGTTTTAACTGTAGTCTTGGCTAGCATATTAATGGCTTTTTTGTAATCCTACAAAGTTGCATTCTCAGATTATGTGGCCTGAATGGTCTTTACACTGTTTTATAAACACTGCGGGGTTGCCTTTGGTCCACAGTTAAAGGACACTCAACAGCAGGGGGGCCTTGGACGGACGTGGCAGAAGAATGTAAAAAGACTGAAGTTATTGCAATTATATTTCTAAAAATAGAGAAACATTACAGAGGAGGCCTTGATGTCAAATTAATCCTGCATATACTTTTAGTATACTCAGTGCACATTTCCTATACTTGATGTACAGTATATGAAAAGCAGACTAATAGGACCCCAGTATACTACATTCTGGGGGAACAAGCCAAGTCATAAGAAAAAGTGGAGGGAAATGTTTGGGAAGGGAGGGGGGAAAAAGAAAAAATCAGAGAAGAGGGAGGTGGGAGAAGGTGGGGAGAAAAAACTAGAATTGTTACTAATAATCCTGATTTTCTTTTTTTAAGTTACATCCATGTTAGTCCCACAATATTACAGTTGCTCCTTGCAAAGGGAGTCCTAAAAAAGAAACTGAAGAGCTTTTGTTTGATGCTTATATGGAGGTGCCTCGGTCTGGATCATTACCCAGATTGAGCCCCAGGGTAGGAGTTGGTTGATAAGGAATAGATGACATTGTTTTTATAGGACTCCTGAAAAAGCCCCCGTTAGGTGCCCTGTGCCGAAAAGGGCCAGTTCGGTGCTCAGGCACGTTGCCAAAAGTGAAACCAGAGGCAGCTTTAGCGGACAGTGTGCGGCTAAGAGTCTGGATCTGCTCTGGGATAAAGGTTGTTGTGGTGATATGAGTGTTCCTGAAATCACTGATTTGCTCCAGTGCTTGTCGTGTTGGCAAAGTGTCAATGTCCAGAGGGGTCAAGTCAATTGACGAGGTGGAAAACTGTTTATGGGGGCTGTCGTCATCTGTGCACAAGCTATTTACACGTCTATGGAGGTGCTCCAGGTCAATTTCCTTGTCATCCTGGAGATGAAGAAAAAGAAGATAAGGTTCTCATCAGTACTGGCTTCCATGGTAAAAAGAAAAAAGTAGTTCAGCAAACATGTAATTAACTGAACTTTGGGGGTCTATTCATTTAACAAAGATTTATTGAGCACCTAATATGAGCCAGGCACTGTGCTAGGTTCTGGGGATACCAAGATGATTCAGAGATAAGGTTATCTATCATAAATATTTTTTTTCTTGCAGTAAAAATTCTAAAATGAGCACACACCACATGCAACTACAAGATCTGGGAGCAGGAGAGGGATGCCCGCCATTCTAGAAGAGACAGGCCCAGTCAAAATTGCACGAATAGAAAGTATGATTTTGGCAACTCTGCCCCCACCTCTTTATTCATACCTTCTCCCTTTTCAGGGTATTGCATTCTAAGTTAAATTTTTGTTCCTTTCAACCACTTACTCCTAACCTTAACTTTCCAATCTTGAAGGAAAGTAATGCAATAATATGCTGTATTGTACGAAAGTGTTAGTGACTGTTAAAGTGTTACTTCTTGCAGGCCGGACATGTGAGAAGGTGTAGAAAGAGCAACAATCAACACAAGAGAATTAATTTCTAATTGAGGGATTTCATATGCTCAAAGAATCTAGCATCTGAGTCAGGCAATATTGTGAGCTCAGCAAGCTATTTAGAGACCCCTTCAGGTTAGGGCATGTGAGTGACAGCCTTAGTTTAGGGCCAGCTCTATGCTAAACAACCTCTAAACCAAAGATGCTTTAAGCTATGCTAATGGCATCTTGGTAAGAAGGCGCGTAATAAACAAAAAAGATCTCAGATTGCTGGAGTCGAAACCAAGTCACGAATCCCTTAGGATTTACATTGAAAGTGAGTATTAAAGCCCAATGTTTAAAAAATAAAAATGTGAAGAAACAAAATTGTCCTTGTTATCAGTCTTATTTATAGCCAAGCTCAATAAATTAATGAAGATTTTTAAATGTCTTTTAATCACAAGAGGAGAAAATATTTGCTCATAAGCTCTGGATTAGCCGTCACGAGTTAGAATGGAGTATGTATTTTTTTCATTGTGCTGTTATAGTGTTCCTCAGTGAAAAACATTTTGATGTGCATCACTGTTTTTCCTTCTCCTTTCTCATTTCAAAGTCCAATAAAAAGTACCCATTAATGCAATATTATCACTGAGACTTGAGGGGGTTGAGACATATAATTTTATGGTTCTACAGCAACTGTAATATAGTCATCCATCAACGGATATAATTATGCAACAATTTAATATCATATATAGTAACTCAGAGGATAAGGAGCTTGGGGAGTCCTTAATTTCCAGAGTTTTGAGAACACGAAATCTCAACTATAATGTTGCATTAATGTGGTCTTTGCATGGAATCAATGTCAACAGAGATATCAGAAGCTTATTCCACAAAGAAACACTACATTAAAACTTGATTAACTTTTAATTCATTCTCCACTAATTTAGAATGTCTGATCATTCACACAGGTAGGAAGCTAAGATTCATCTTTGCCAAGCTGAGCATTTCCTTATAAATGGAGCCGATCAATTTTGCATTTAAGGTGGTGGGAAGGACTCCTTAGACTTACTTTAGAAAACAATCTGTTTGGAAGAATACATTAACATGCAAAATTTCATATGCAAATGAGAAGTCATTTTCATTTGTGCATTAAAGCAGATCCTTTCAGGATTCGCCCAAGGCATCAGTTACTTAGCCAAGTTCTAGTTATAGAAAGTTTAAAACTTTCTTTGAAGCAATCCATCAAATCAAATCATTTAGCAAATTCAGATTGTTTTTCATTTCAATTTGTGAAGTTTATTGAATATGATTTCATTATTTAAAAAATGTCCACCCTTTTTGTCTGCTGGAAATAAGATCGAGGAATCAAGTAGTATATTTTAACTTTAGATTTCTTCTAACTTTTAAATCTCGTAATTTACTACATATAATGAAAACAAGGCACATACCACTTTAAAAGAGATATGTGTAATTCTGCAATTATTCTCCCAGGTAGCTAGAGAAAATTAGTATGGCTCTGGAGTTAAGCTGATTTGAGAGTAAAGGAGAAAAATTGAATTCTGGATGATTCTATGGGGTGGATTTGGTAAGGTTGGGGCATCAAAGAGCCAAACGCATACGATCACTTCTATATTTCCACATATATACATAGGGAAGCTTCCCTCGCAGGAAGGGGGAAATTCTGATCATTTTGACTTGTAATATTGATATTTCAAGCCCTGTCTTAAAACCACAAGTAAATTGCCTACAAGTTAAATACCTGTTTGAAATAAAATTGTAAGCATCTCCGTGAACTGGTCAAAGGAAATCATGGCCTCCAAAAATCACAGAATTAGGTCTATGCTGAGATTTGGGAGAATTTCAAAGCCCATTATGGCACATGAAATTGTCAGTCTCACAAATGGTATAGTTGCCTTGTCCCTGATCTGGGCTCTTCAAAAGGAAATTGATAAGGTCTGATCAATTTTTCCATTTCAGACATTTATTTTTAATCTTCAAAGAAAGAAGAAAAAATGACCACCCCAACCCTTTACCCTCATCCTTCTGGCCCTCCTCCCTGGAAACACAGCCTGCTTGTTCAGCATAGAGCCCAGCTCTAATCAAGTACCTCTTTGGATGGGACCCGGGAGCCTTTCCTCTTGTTCCACCACGTCTCCAGCATGGCTATGAAGCAGGAGAGGACAATGCCGGCGGCCAGGATACAAAAAACCCCTGCAAAGCTCTTTATGTCCAGGGCACCTCCTTTCTGCTTCGTGTCCACTGAGGAGTACAGGTCACACTGGCCATTCTTAGGCCACCATTTGTGTTTCAAGATGTCCATGTCACCGTTCTGCTGAAGCTCCAGAATCCTTGGGGCAAAAAGAACACAACCACCTGTTACTGCAGACAAAGTACCTTGGACCACAATGCCTCTGTTAATAATCTCACCTCGAAAGAACGGTGGCTGTTGAGAGGAAATGAATAGATAGATGAGTTGTGGATGGAATGCTAGAAAGCTGTAATTGTTACTATTTTCCTTCTCCCGACGGAGTTGCACCACAGTGCTTTCTCCTCTCCCTTCGTCGGGCCCCCTCCAGCCTCCCTTCCTCGCCTTTTCTTCTTCTTCGGCTCCATCCTCTAATTCTAAATATTTCCCCGCTCTGGGTTGCTGCAGTGTGCTTTTACAATTACATTTCAGAGGCACTGTTTTTATGTGGTTTCAAGCTGCTGCACTTCTGTGTTCCTTCCCTACATACAGAATGATGCTCTGGATCTTAACGCTTTTATGAAGAACGCTTTGCTGCTTACAGCAAGATGCTGGCATAATGTCGCCTGGCATATGTTACACACAAAGAAATTCAATTAAGAAGACTTCTATTATTTAACACAGTGTGAGAGAGAGCCTTGAGACAGGCTTGAAGTTGATAAAATACATCGCTTTTGGTTTTTCACACTACTGATCTAGTTTCCTTTTGAGTGCCAAAGGGGAAGTAATCTTACCTTGGAGAACAAGAAGAAAAGTTGACCAGAGGCTTTCAGAAGTAGTTAAATTCAAATAAGAAATGCCTTTCTTCTTTTTCTTCTTTTCCCTTTCCCCCTCAGACCCTGGGGGTAGCTGCCAAGACTGCAGCTTTGTGAAGTGTGATTTTCACAGAGGAGTTATTCTCAATTCCTAAGACTCACTAGGAATTCCTGAGCCTGGCAAGCTCTGACCCTCCTCCAGCTGTGCCCTTTCTCACAGGGTAGGAAGGTTAGGCCAAGGGTTGCACCTGTCCAGAGTATGCACCTTTCATAGGGCTGCCTGGAATTTCCTGGCCAGGAAGAGAGCTGAGAGCTCTTCCAGGGCCCATTAGGCCTAATCTCAAGAATGTTCTCCTATGATCAGATGCCATGGCCATGGACATACCATTGGTCCACAGGGTGGAGTCTGAAAGAAGTGTGGACAGAACTCAATGTGCAAGCTCAGGTGCACATGCCTTTGTGAGGGAGACGCCTCACTCTGCAGGACAGAGCTGAAGGTGAAAAGAGCAGGGCCCAGAGCCCCACTCCTTGTGCTCTTGAACCAGCGCAGACCTCCCAGGTAGTCACAAATGGGAACGTGGCCTCCTGAGGATCGTGAAGGTCCATTTGTCAAGATAAGAAGATAGAACATATTGGTTTGAAGTTTTCAGCTTAACGTATAATTTTTACATAATTAGACTTGGGATATATAGGCTTACATGTGTACTTTTGTCCAAGGACTTGGACGATTTGGGGATGAGGCTGCTTCAACCTGAAGGAGAATGCAGTGAGTCTGATAGGGGCTCATCCCTCCCTTTCCAGTGATTTCTTACCTTTCGACCTATTTCACGTCATCCACATGGCAAGAAGAATGAACAAAATGATGAACGGAGGAACTTTTGTGTATTAGGAGTGGGATCAACATTGATCCTGGGTTAACCAAGAGTGGACCAGCCCTGGAGGCAATGGTGGAGCCCAGTCTCCTGTCCCTTTTGCCCCCATAGCCTCGGCCCCAGAATCCCCGGCTGGTGCCCTGGGACGGACACTGCACCACAACTTCCTGCACAACCTCGACTTTCTTCTTGCCTCTTAGGGACTCCATCTCTCTAAGGTTTTGTTGCCCCAGTGTGTTGCTCCAAGAAGGAAGCTAATTTGATTAACTGAATTTACTGAAATGGTTCTGAATATGAAGGGTTCCATATTACTGTTATTGCAACCTCTAACCCAGATAGAGTTATTGAATTACAGAATTTCCAAAAGTGATCAGGACACTAGTACTTAGAAGGCCTTTGCAGGAAAAGGGCACCTTGTCATTAATTTTGGGAAACAACGTGGGAAGTCTACAAAGTTGTCAGCCCATTAGAGTCTCTAAGAAGATCTGCAGAGAAGAAAACGTGTATGATTTTGTTCAACTCAGTATTTTCCAAATTTATGACTTTCATTCCTCTTCTGTTATTTTTCTCCCCAAGTAACACATACCGAAAACCCATGGAGCTAGGCCTTGAGGAAAACACTTGAAAAATAATTCCTTGATCCAAAGAAGCAGATACTTGTGTAAATATCCAGCACTGTTTAAGTATCATAACATGTAATAATAGCATTAGGTTAATTGCTCTTATTCATGAATACCATTAAATGAGGTTGGCATTGCTAATGCAGGTGAAGTGTTAGCTATGTAAGATGAGTAAATTCTAGAGATTTGTTGTCCAACATTGTATCTATAGTTGACAATACTATATTGTACACTTAAAGAATTGCCAATAGGGGCCAGGCACAGTCACTCACTTCTGTAATTCTGCAATTTTGGGAGGCTAGGTGGGAGGCTTTCTTGAGGCCAGGAGTTTAAGAGCAACCTGGGCAATACCAAGACCCTGACTCAACAACAAAGAAAAATTAACTGGGTGTGGTAACACTTGCCTGTAGTTTGTTACTAGGAGGCTGAGACAGGCACAGAAGCTGAGACTGGAAGGTTGATTGAGTCTGGGAATTTGAGGTTGCTGTGAGCTACAATCTGACCACTGCACTCCAGCCTCGGCGACAGAGTGTGCCTCTGTCTCAAAAAAAAAAAAAGTATTCCTAGGGTAGAGCTAAGCTAAGTGTCGTTATTCTGATGGTAGTGATAATAGAAAAGGCACATCCTTTAGATATTTCCCTATCAAAAAGCTGTAGGTGGTCAGAGCATCATCGAATATCCTGAAGGAAAAATTTAATCATCTTTGAACAAATTATTCCTATATTTGGGTTTATGAGTAGATGTAGATATAAAAGGAGATGACATTAATATTTGCTTAATGAGACTATATCTGGGTACAAGCTGAGATCTTGTTTCCCAGCTCATCTCCTGCCACATTGTATTAGTCAGTCACTGTGGAAATGAAGAGTTTTCCCTTACAGCACCATCCTCACGTGTGATTGTGGTTACTTGATTGGTATCTGTTCCTTTTCTAGAATCACATTCGCCACACTCCGTGTCGCCTGACGTGGAGTGCGTGCATGTTTATGGAAGATGCTGTATATAGGTCGTGGTATGTGGATCTTGCCCTCGGATCCTGTTCTTTGTTAGCATTGGTGATATTTTCCGATTTACTCTATTTCCTCCTTATTCATCTGTCCACTCAATAAAGATGTAATGGGTGACTTCATTCCAGTCATTTCCTTAGGTTTAAAATTTGTTCTAAACTACAGCTGTGCATTCTGCCAGAAAGGCTTGGGCGACACAGGTAAACCCTTTTTTGTCAATGCCTTAGTTCATGTCCATTCCTTCTTTCCCTTGTTCAGGAACTGATTACTACCTCCCCACTACTGTGTTTCATCCACTTCTGCTGTCTCCTTATTTTTCCAAACCTGGAAAATATTTTGACTTTAACAATAATGACTGAGCACGCTATTTGGGTGAAGGGCATACTTATAACTTTGACTCAAACTGTAAAAAAAAAAACAAACCAAGTTTGTCAACAAAACATGGGTGCTCCCTAATATTCTGAAATTAAAAAGTAAATAAAAATCAATAAAATTGCATTTAAAAACATGGCTGAAGTGTTCTTTAAGACCAAAGCTCTGTCATGAAATCTTGCTGCAAAATACTCCTAGACATTTAACCAGAAAAGTATCACCACACCTTTATTTAATGATAAGTAAAGTAGGTTTAGTACAACCTAATTCAGTGCCTTGAAGATTAGCAGGATAAATCTTTATAATAAATGAAGAGATAGGCTCTCTTTTCAAATCTTGCTAAGCATTAACTCTTTGAAGTAAAACTCAAAAACATCCCCAAAGGAGAATTTTACCTTTTAATTATAAGTCACAATGATATGTGTGTGTGTGTGTGTCTAATAATGTGAGAATACAGTTGAAAACTTCTTAACAAGTGCAAAGAAAAAAAAACACTTGGGTTTATGAAATCATATTTTTGTAAAGTGTACAATTTCCACAAGATGGCAGTGTTTGCCCATAGAGTGCAAAGAGTTACTGTGCTTACAGTTCACCTGTGGATCTGAAATGCATAAAGCAAGCATAGAGTTTTTGTTGCTGCAAACACTTAAACTGCAAGAAACAATGTTCGCTGTTAGAATGTGATAAATAATTGATGGCTAAAACCCCTTGGAGTAAAGTCAGAAAAATTCCTGCTCTGCCATCACCTTCATCTAGGTGAAAAAAAAAAAAAAAGTAAGTTACTTTTGTCTTTTGTAGAATATTGTAGTAAAAATTAATGAGACCACATATGAAAAGCATCTTCTCACTGCGTGGCTTGTAGAAGGCTACTACAACTTGAAAACCAGATTATTACTGTCAGCACGTGTGAGTACTGTTCTTTCTTTGGACCCATTCTGGCACATTCTTCTTAATGGAGAGTTCTACGTCCATATGACTCAGTGAATAACTGATTCACTGATGGGAACATCTCATTTCCTTCTTTTCTCTAAAAGTATTAAACATTTGTGATCTCATTGAACAGAAAAATTTTAGAAGTCTATAAAACTTAACTGCAGTTTGAAGATGGTAATAGATCAATCCTGTACCATTGCATGCTTTATTGATATAAATGAGCAAACTTCAGGGCAAGGAAGTAGACAATCAAAGAGTTTTATATCATATTTGAACAAAAATATACAAGAAGTTTAGGCTTTTGTTCTGAAAAGTTTTTTACTTGGACGATAACAGCTCCATTGGTGTTTAAGACTTGTACTAATTATTGATCCCTTATCATCTTTAATCACTATTCTAGGAACTTACTTTCAAATTAATTTATTTGATGCTGAAAGTTGGATGCAAATTTCTAATCTCACTTAGAAAGCTTTGATTTTGTCTTTGAAGAGTACAGAACTCTATAGGTTCCCTTCAAATTTTACCAAAATCATAGCCCTTAGATAAAAGGGCCCCCACTTTTATCCCACTGAGCCAATGATAAAAAGATGTTGCTAGTTATCAGAGAAAAACGACACCTATATTTTTAGTCATTTCTCTAATGATAAAACTTAGGGATAATCAGGGATTATTTTTGTTTTTTTAGTAAGTGCAGGAATTCTTTTTTCAGATCACATCTGTAAGAACTCTGTGACTCTTTTTGTGATAAGATTTCCCGCCCCCTAGAAGCATAAACTATTGGAATAGAAAAGACTATAGACGTTATTTGTCTCCGCGCTGCCCCCATTTTACAGATGAGGAGGCTGAGTAATGTACAATATTGTACTCACACGGATAGTAAATGGTTGAGTTGTGCCGAGAACTCGGGTCTGTCTTCTGCCACCTTTGTCTCTGCTACCACAGACAGCCTCTCCCATGTAGCCAATTCAGAGAAAAGCTCTTTTGGTTTCAGAGATTTGTTAGACCCTGAGTAAGACTGTCATCAATATATTTCCTGTACATCAAACAATATAATTATAATTATGGTGTGATTGCAAATTTATTCAAACTACAATTTGGGTATGTAAAGAAAATGTAGCTTTTCTCTATAGCTTAATTGATCTTCCCGAGGAAGACTGTGCCCACAGAACAGTGGGAACAAAACTAAATTTAGCTCTTCATGATTTAAATTTTAATCTGATCTAATAATTTAACATGCCTCTGGCTTTAGTTCAATCTGCCTGAGAGAATTACTCAGTCCTTCCTCTCCCTTTCCTCTTCCTTTGCTCTTGTTCAGGGTGGATTGGGACTTCTGAGGACAGCATTCTACCTCCCCAACCCCACAGTGGGGTCTGCAGCAAAGGCAGCTGCTGTGTGCTAGCTGGTCCTTGGATATGCTTTGGCAGCTGGCCTTTGAGGTGGGGTGGGCCTGGGTCCAATCTTTGGAAATTAATTGGTGTCTGTGCTAAAGTTTGCAGAGGCTTCATGGACTTAGTTGGCTCCTGCCTGATGGCTCGTCCTCCTTTGGCTCTTGTGGAGCTGTACACCCTTGTGACCCTCGGCCATTGTCTCCATCTAGCCCCTGACAGTTCTGCAGCCCCTCCTGTACTACTATGATGTCACCTTGTTATTCAGTGCGGAGGGTCCTAAGGCAGGGCTAGATGTTCTAAATCAGCATCAACCCCGGGTAGGGGGTGGAGCTGGGAATGAGGACTGATCCTTCCTGGCACGTGGTTCTGGCTTCTCAACCATCTGAGGTCTTCTCTGTTGACATTAAGCCCAGAGTGGCCTGGAAACTCTCCACAGCAACCCCTACGGGATGGGAAGCATTAGGCCCTCTACCCTTTGTGTGCTTTTCAATCTACCTAAGCCCCCTGCCCTCCCCTTCTTCCACCTCTGTTAGAAAGTGGATAAAAGAGGTAAGGCTTCCTTTTCCCTCTTGAATGTCCTTGTTACATCCCAGGCCTTCAAGCTTCTTAGCCTGTGATAGTGAAAGAGCAATCTAGCTATATAACAGTGAAACTGTGATATGGCAGAGAAATGCAAATCAAAATCATGCTGAGATATGACCCAACCCCGGCAAGATTAACCCACATCACAAAGTCCCAAAACACCAGATGCTAGAGGGAATGTGGAGAGAAGGGAACACTTCTACATTGCTGGTGAGATTGAAAGCTAATACAGTGTTTTTGGAGAGAAGTATGGAGAATCCTCAAAGATCTAAAATCCTCAAAGATCCATTTGGCCTTGTAATCCCATTACTAGGTATCTACTCAGAAGAACAAAAATCATTTTACTGCAAAAACATTTGCACTAGAATGCTTATTGTGGCTCAATTCATAATTGGCAAGTCATAGAAGCAACTGAAGTGCCCATCAACCCATGAATGGATCAACCAACTGTGGTATATGTCTACCATGGACTATTACTAAGCCATTCATAAAGATAGAGATTTACATCTTTTACATTTACCTGGATGGAGTTGAAATACTTTCTTCTCAGTAAAGTATTGCAAGAATGGAAAAATAAATATCCAATGTACTCCTTTCTAATATGAAATCAATATATAAACAATTAAATGCTCATAAGAACAATAAAACATCAATATACTCCAGTATGGAGGTAAAGGGAAGTAGGGGGCAGGGGAGGAAGATGTATGGCAGAAGGAGGGAGGGCAGGAGGTGGGATCTCACCTACTGTGCACGTTGTGAGGGTGTATAGCACGCCCCCTGGGGGAGGGGCTCTTCTACAAATGGAACTTTACCCCGGAGCTGAGAACAATGTCACCTAAAAATTGTACCCTCATATTAATTTGAATAAAGTTAAAAAAAAAAAAAGAAACTATGTATGGCAGCTTCTGGGCATTTTCTTAATTTTTTTTTTTTTTTGAGACAGAGCCTCAAGCTGTCACCTTGGATAGAGTGCTGTGGCATCACAGCTCACAGCAACCTCCAAATCCTGGGCTCAAGAGAGTCTCTTGTCTCTGCCTCCTAGGTAGCCGGGACTACAGGCGCCCGCCACAACACCCAGCCATTTTTTGGTTGCAGCCATCATTGTCGTTTGGTGGGCCCGGGCTGGATTCGAACCCGCCAGCTCAGGTGTACGTGGCTGATGCCTTAGCCCATTGAGCCACAGGTGCCGAGCCCATTTTTTTAATTTCTAGGTATTGAGAAACCTTGGAGCTGGGAATTGGTGAGGCTGAAATATACCATTGCAATGTTTCAAAAATATTTTATCTGCACTTGTTTGTGAGTTTTATATATTCAAAATTAAAAAGATATTTAGGATAACATCTCATTACTCAGTAGTGTTTGATGTCAGTTATTACAAAGGCAAAAAACTTGGGAATATCTGAAAAAATTTATTTTTTGATATACTGAATTTATATATTGTGGCCCCCAAACCCAATATTATTAAACTCATTTCTTCATTTGCTGGGTTTTCACAGAATTTTTCTCTTCATGGCTACAGAGAAAGTAATAATAGCATAAGACAATTTTTAGGAAAACAACTCATTCAGCTTTTCATTCCTTCATCTTTTCTTTCATTCTAGCCCTGGAAAATGTAGGAAAAGGTGGATTGCAGCAATAGCACTTATCAAAGATTAAGACTTAAGCAAGTGAGTATAATGGTGCTTTGGTGGGCATACCTAATATTACAATTTGATCATCAGAGTTGTAAAAAGAAATTCTATGAGCTAGATACCAATCAATTCTTTCTCTTAAGAAAAATATCTTAGTAATCAGTTACCAGCATTAAATCCAGTGAGTATTTATTGAAAATATTTAATACCTTAGTAGTACCCAATAGCCTAAAAGAGAATATTAGGAGCTCCTTCCTTTGTTTAAATTAAAATTTCAACTAGTTCTTTTTAGTAGTTGATCCAAATGCCAGTTGCTGATATTGAACCCATTAAAATTACCTAAGGTCATATAGGTTAATAATATCTCATGGTTTTTCAAAAAATTAAGCTCATGTGTATTATCTTCTAGGTCAGAGTCAGCAACCTTTCTTTTTTTTTTTTTGTTAAAGTCCAGATAGCCAGTATTTTCGACTTTGTGGGCCATGTAGTCTCCATCATAGCCACTCATCTCTGCCTTTACAGTGTGAAGGCAGCTGTGGGCATTAAGTAAACAAAGGGCTTCATTCATAAAAACAGGCCGGGAGCCAGATTCAGCCCACTGGCTATAGTTGCTGACCTATTCTGGATGCCTCAGAGCAAATAACTCTATGACGTCAAAATGTTCTCATTTCACTGATAAACCTATTAGAGCGTAAGTAGCCTAGCCAAAATCACATCATTAGAAAGTATCAACATCTTAGAAGCAGAGATTGTGACTCTTTTTGCCGTGTTCTTTCGACCATGTTAATAGTAATAATCAATATATAGTATTGCCCATTATTATGTGTGTCTCTACATAAATGATCACATGTTGATTTCACATTGGCCACATCATGTATATACTGCATATTAATGTTGTATAAAAATAATCTTTCAAGTGAATTTCTTTGGTTTTCTAATTATCCTATAATACACACAGACCTTGGAACATTGTCTGGAGATTGGGGCTGGTCACGTTCCAAAAGAGTGACTGCTTCCTTACTCAAGGTCAGGTAGGAACCTTTAACCTCTGAGGTCTGCATTTGCTGAGTCATTTTCTAGCTAGGCTATGGCAGCTTTAGCTCGAAATCAAGGATATACGAGCAGATATTCCATTACGTTCCCCAAATCCAAATTCCAGGATAGTGATTATGATATAGTAAAAATGGGTAAGACAATTGACTGAGGCAGAAAATGTGGTATCTCTTTTAATCAAAAGATATAAAAAATTTTTTTTAATCATGTGTGACTAGAAGTACTGTAAATTAATTAGAAATTTTTCAGGGTTGATGAAGAATTACTCTACATGCTTAATGACAGTGTGTTAGTAGTGGAAGGATCTGGAAGGTGAGATCATATTAACTCCTGCTCAGTGAGGTGAAGTGGCCTGCCCGGCTCCCCCACTGCAGGGCTGACTCCCCAGGGCTGGATTTAATTATAAATTCTGTTATCGTTGAAGGCTGCTGTGTATCGCAGACCTGCATAAAAAGAGAAGTTTCCTGTGTTGCTTCAAACCTGATATCTCACTTTCAAATTTGGAAAATATAATTTGATAAAATATGTAATGGGTCAGATCTGTTTTTTTTTTTAAATTCAAAAAAACAATATGTACATTCTTATGTGGTAACTAATGTAGCTAAGTAACTAAGCAACTATTCCCCCCCAAATGATAATAATAAATGCATACATGGTGCTATAGTGTATAAAGCACTTATCAATAATACTGCTTATTGTTTGACTTCTAAAAATAACCTGTAAGAGAAGAATTATAATGACTGATTGATCCATTGATTCACCACCTTCTCCCCTTATTTTTGTAAATGCCTTTAGGAAGGCTGATATTTCTAAGTTCTCCTTTTATCTTTAAGGACACTGAGGATCCTAGGTAAAGAAAAATTTCCCAAGGGCATATGCTTGGTAAGCGATCCATTCAGCTTTCAAACTCAGATTTTTTGCCTTCTGTCCCCTCCCTGCCCACCCCCAATACCTTATCAATATATTTATCATCCCTAAAGAAAATCTGTCTAAATGGAAGCTGCCTCTTTATTTCCTACTTCTTTACTGACTGTTTGATACATAAGTCCCTTGGCTAATGCTTATCCCACTGTATCCATTTACAGACATTACATTTCGTGTAATAAACCCTGGCGTCCCCAGAGAACCATGTGAATATCGCATGAGTTCATTAATCTCTTTGCGGTTAAGCCTCAGATGAATTCATTATTATGAACCACATCGGGGACTTCGCCAGTGTTATCAAAGTAAGGAAGTATGTTTGAAATAAGTGGTGTCCTGAAATCTTGTCCTCACTCATGTAAACCTACTTATTGTCACATTTCTAGTCTGTTACGCAGGCTTCCATGGTTATCCCAACAAAATTTTTCCTTTGAGGCTATGCAATCCTCCATAAAAGGCATGCTATTTTTAAGATAACTCTCAATGATTAATATTTCAAAAACTGCATTATTTAATCTTTAACATTTAGACCAATTTTGAAATTAAAATATTGATAGGATTTTTGTTGGCTCTAAGAGCTGTCCTAATTTCTGGATATGTTATTTGGTTGAAGATGAACCTTAAAGCTGAAATAGATAGAGCCCACTCAAACTGATCTTTCTAGGTTAAAGTCATCTCCTCCAACCATTTAAGTCTTTCACTGCCAAAGGGGACAAAATCAGTTCTGTTCTCAGAGAAGCAATTGCTTGAAAAATCAAATCAGCAACATGACGGATCTCAAGACTTTGGTGACTAGTGAACTTTAATTATTATATATTTTATGTGTTTGTGCTGGCAGTAAAAGTCAAGCACTCATTATAGAAATGGCAGACATGATCTTTCACAAAATGAGGACTGGGTAGCAAATGAATAGATAATCAGGATAATGACAACAAGTCCAAAAGATGCTGGAGTGCGGAGGAGACCCAGAGAATGGCTCCCACGGAGAGAGAGGGCATGATTGCAATTGGAAAGAGAACACTTCTGGTGATCTTTTAAAATGTCAGCCTCATCCTTAAGCTCAGTGTGATATTTGGGTTATAGGGTAAAGGGGAAAAAAAATTCTTTCATTCTGCAGGAAGAAACTGGCAGTGATCATCTCGGTTTACAGTCATTCTTCGCTTTTCTTATGCAGATCTTTCAAATACATGTTTATGAAAAAGTGGCACAAGGTTAAACTTATTTTGCTTAGTGTATTGTGTGTGTTTTATGAGTAATTTCATATCTGAGTCTGACAAGTAAATTTGAAATTAAGTGGGGTCCTGAAGTGTGTGCTGTATGAAGACCAGAGAAGGACTGTGATTATGTATCTTTGGACAGTGTTACACGAGGGAAGATTACGGAGAAGGATACTCTTTGAAGGAACAGTCTCTTGAGCATTTGAATAAACATCGAGTCTGCAAAAACATTGAATAACAATTTAAGTATGTGAAAGAAATTCATTACTCAGAGAACCGCTGTAGTTGGTTTTCCTTAATAGCTGGAGAATTCCTTTATGAGACAAAAAACATCTCCCAGGTCAGAGGTTGTACAATTATATATCTGTTTAAAAAAGTCAGGGCATATTTGTATTAAAGTTGGTGAATAAATTCAGTGCAGTTTTTAAAATAATTTCAGAGTATTAGGGGGGTACCACGTTTATTTTGTTTTGTACAAATTGAGTCGAAGTTATACGTGTAAGTGTGCCTTCCACCCAGACAGTGTGCATTGTACCCAAAAGGTGGAATTTATCCGTCCCGCTTTCCCACTCCTCCAGCTCGACTTTCATTGTCATTTACTCCCATGTGAGCATTCAAATGTTGATCAGATAGTTCCAATTTGGTATTGAGTGCATGTGTTTTTTCCCCTCCATTCTTGTGATATTTCACTTAGAAGAATGGTTTCCAGTTCCCTCCAGGTTATCTAAAAAGATACTAGATTTCCATTTAAATTCAGTGAGTAATTAAAACTCCCAGGCAAGAGTTAGATCATCAATAATAGCACAACTTTAGGGAAGTAATTTTGCTGTGTTTTAGTCACTTTTCATAGATGGAAAGCTAATGGATTTTTAAAAATTATTATTTTTATTTATTTATTTATTTATTGAATCATAGCTGTGTACATTAGTTCAATCATGGGGTACAGTGTGGGGGCTTCAAATGCAATCTGAGATATTTTATCAACCTGATTGACATACCATTCATGATATTTTCTCGTTTACTATATGAAAACAACTTTTTAGATGTATATTTAGCATTCTACCACACATATATA
>CAUYON010192834.1:0-16299 GCA_963573935.1 Arctocebus calabarensis
AGGATCTGCCCAGAAACTTCCCTTTGGGGACATAGGGAGACAGCGTGAGGCTTCTGGACACCCTGAGGATGGCTAAAGCGGCGGAGATTGGGTTGTTGGTAAAATTCTTCAGAAGTTGTAATGAACTCAAAATTGAGGCTAGAGCTTGCTTACCCTTTCCCCAAATAAAATTGGTTTCCTGCACAAGTGACGCTAACGATCTGTTCAGTGTAACTTGCAGATTGGCAATAAGAAACCCGCTACAAACTGTGATTGGATGCAAATTCTCTTAGCTTCTTCCACGAATGTTGGCCCTGCCTAGGTGTCGTGAAGCTTTCCAAAATGCATAGAGTCATCCACTGTAGATCTCTTAATGAAATGCGTATTTTATTTAATGTAAGTATATTTTGCAACAGATTTGTAATTTGTACAATTCAATGCTTTAATTATTTTTTCTATTTAAAAAAAGAATTTTTCTTTTTCTTTTTTTATTAAATCATAGCTGTGTACATTAGTGCAATAGTGGAATTAAGAACTTTTAGACAAGAAAAATAGCACCAACTCAAAGCACTTACATAAAAGGAAAAAAAATGGAAAATAATCCAGGAAACATGCAGGAAGTGGCAGAGCCATTTTATTTATTTATTTTTAGACAGAGTCTCACTTGGTCACCCATGGTAGAGTGCTATGGTGCCATACCTCACAGCAACTTCAAACTCTTGGGCTTAAGTGATTCTCTTGCCTCAGCCTCCCAAGTAGCTAGCACTACAGGAGCCCACTATGACACCCACCTATTTTTTTTAGAGATGGGGTCTTGCTCTGGCTCAGGCCGATCTTGAACTGGTGAGCTCAGGCAATCCACTTGCCTTGGCCTCCCAGAGTGCTAGGATTATTGGCGTGAGACACTGTGCCTGGCCTAGTAGCAGAGCCACTTTATCCCACAAAAGAACAGGGTGAAAAACTCCCAAAGAAAGATACAGTACAAGCTATAATTTTAGATTTATACAATGTTACAAATAAAAATAGGTGTTTCATTCATAGTACCAAGAACTGCTCTGCTTTACCTATTTTTTAAACGTAGTAACTTTTTACCTTAAAACCAATTTGTATACTTCACAGATCTACAGCAATAGTAAACAAAGAAGGCTCGAAATTACAACAGTGTTAAAATTTATAGGAGGGTATTGGTTTGGATTAAGGTTCTGAACAAGACCCAAAAGACTGAAACTAAAATGGAGTTACTCACCTGGAAGTTCCACACCACCGAGACAAAAACCAAGATCTTTATCTGACTTTTTGAGAAATCAGGAGATAGGCTAGGTTTAACTGGCATGATAAGGAAGTCCCCTCCATGACCAACCCACTTTTTCTTTGTTTCTGGTTTCCTCAGCCTTCTTTTCTGTCTATAAAGCTAGCCCTCTCTGCTGAACTCATCAGAACACTCATTTTATTTTATAGAATGAGGTATTGCTAATAAAAGCGGTTAAGGTCTTTAAACTAAATTTGTTGTAATTTTGTCTTTTGATAGCAGTATGACCCACAATGCTTTGTGACAGTACCACCAATGGCTTGAAAGACTCCAAAAGCCCACACAATTTTAATAACTGACTACAAATGAAATAAAACTCCCCTAAAAGGCTTAGCTGAAAACCAACTAACAATCAGGAATTACTAAAGTGGAATTACATGTGGATAAAAGATAATGCCACTTGGAAAACCATACTGACAAGGCAACAGATAACACACATTAGATCCTCTAAACTGGGAGAAGAAATGACAGGATTTCTCACTAAATTATATTTATGAACAGACTTTGATGATATATTGTTAACATCAGGGATACTGTAATGAGTTACAGGGATAAGAGAATGCTATGCTTGCCTTGTTTCTAAATCAACCCCTTAAACTCACTTTGAATACTACACATTTCATTATATTTGATTATCTCCTTAATTCTCTAATTAAAATAATTATCTTTAACTGTATTGGAATATTATTCCCAAAAACAAGAGCTGGAGAAACAGTAACATTTACAGAATGCCTACTTTGTCCTAAACCTTGTAAAAGAACGTTATGTGCATATTTCATGCAATCTTTTTACAACTCTTGAAGTGCTATTATGATTTGTTTCACAAAGGAGAAAATCTGAGGTTTAGGGAAAATGATTAATCTGAGGCCACATGATTATCAAGAGGCAGAGGTGAGACTCAGATTCAGGTCTTTCTTACACCCATGTTTAAACATTATGCTATGCTGCCTCCAACTGGGAGTGGGAAGACAGTTTCCATTTAGCATAATTGATGTTATAGTTTCCATTTAGAACTCTTCCTAGGGACTCCCACCTGATCAAATGCTATAGAACATGGACAAGGCCCAATCTATATTCGACACACCACTGTTTAAATGCCCCAGAGACACCCAATAGGGCAGGACCTTCTTATTCAATTACAACTCAAATTTTTATACCTCAAATTACAAAGTTTCTGGGTTTTGCTACTGTATTCTTTTCACTTCCAATCTTTAGACAAAACCTCACTTGATAGTTATCTCTTGTCCTTCTAATTTTCACTCTTTTAAGAAAAGAGTACTTGGCTGGGGATCAACAAATTTGAGTTGTAGTCCTACTTTGGGTTAATCTAGTCAAGTCATTTCATTTCTCTGACCATATACAACCTTGACAAAAAGGATATTCTGCCTGTGTTACCTATGCTGATTCAAGGGTAAAATTTAGCTAAAGTTCCTAACATAATTGAGGCTTAAAAAAAAAAAAAAATTAGCTAAAAGAAAAAAACTACTTTGGATTCACAAATGTTGATCTGAAGTCTTAGCTATGGAAAATTTAAAACAAGATTTTAAAAAGGCAAAATTTTGACTAAACTGTGCAAGTAAAGAATTTGAAAAGAAAAGCTTATAATTAGTACTCTGAATGTTTCATTGATTCACCATTTGTCAAATGTCTATGTGTTACATACATCCTAGGCCTTGGATATGTGGAAATTATAAGGCTAAAGTCCCTGCCTTAAAGGAGTTCACTGTTTAATAAAGGAGAGGCACATGTACAGAGATAATTACATTGTAATCCAAAGTGTCATTATGTATGTATATATGTATATACATAATCTAAAGTGGCATGTTTGCTGCAGGGGAGAGGAGCCAAATGGGAGAGAAGAATGGTGGGGGTGGGGACCCAGGCAGGAAACGCCTAAAAGGGACAGGTAAACCAGATCTCTCTCTCTCTTTTTTTTTTTTTTTGCAAGTGGAAGAAGAGAGGCAATAAATCTAGGTCTTGAGGGATGAGTAGAAGTTTATCAGAAACAGAAAAGTTATTGGAGCTTAGGAAAGGTAAAGGAATAGTGAGAAGGACACTAGTTTGAAAAACTACAGGAAGTTTAATGCCAGGAACAAAGGGATAGGAGGAAGAGAGAAATTCCAGATGTAGACAGTTAGACTAGATCCAGACTACAAAAAAAAAAACACTTTACTACAGAAAAAGAAGAAATTAGTTCCGAGAGGGCCTGTTAGAAGGCTATGAACGGAACTGTCATAAAGAAAATCTCATAAGCCAAACTAATGAAGCTTTACTGTATGTCTACTATTACAAAAAGGGAGAAACAAGTATTTAAATCTAAAGCATTAAAAATATGGCCCGCTATAACAATGTTATTCAAGGACCATTGGTTTGACACTAAAAGGAACAGGTAAGATAAAAATATTTAAAAGGTCATGATTTTACTTTCAATAACAAGATATATTATGAAATGGACCGATGGCTAGAGGAGTCAGTAATTAGTAGCTATCAATCTATTAGTTCAATTTATTGCTCTGGAAAAATACAGACAACAAACTCCCCTTCTTCATTTTTTTTTTTCTTTTGAGACAGAGTCTCATTATGTCGCCTTCGGTAGAGTGCCATGGCATCATAGTTCACAGCAACCTCTAACTCTTGGGCTTAAGTAATTCTCTTGCCTCAGCCTCCCAAGTAACTGAGACTATAGGCACCGCCACAATGCCTGGCTATTTTTTTGTTGTAGTTGTTTGGCAGGCCTGGGCTGGGCTCGAAACTTCCTGCTTTGGTATATGTGGCCAGCACCCTAACCACTGAGCAACAGACGCTGAGCCAATTCTTCATTTTTTTTAAATCCTAAAAAAATAGCCTGAAGGAAAGAAACCACATAAAATTCATCATCTTTTTTTTTTTTTTTTTTTTTAATAGAGACAGAATCTCACTTTATCGCCATTGGTAGGGTCCCGTGGTATCACACAGCTCACAGCAACCCCCAGCTCTTGGGCTCATCATCTTTTTTTTTTGGAGACAGAGCCCCAAGCTGTTGCCCTGGGTAGAGTGCTGTGACATCATAGCTCACAACAACCTCCAACTCCTAGGCTTAAGCCATTCTCTTAAGTCCCTCCCAAGTAGCTGGGACTACAGGCACCTGCCACAATGCCTGAGTATTTTTTGGTTGTAGCTGTCATTGCTGTTTAGAGGGCCGGGCTGGATTTGAACCTGCCAGCTCAGGTGTATGAAGCTGGCGCCTTAGCCACTTGTGCCACAGCTGCGGAGCCAAAATTCATCATCTTAACCATTTTTTTTTTGAGACAGAGTTTCATTATGTTGCCCTCAATAGAGTGCCATGGCATCATAGCTCATAGCAACCTCAAACTCTTGGGCTTAAGTGATTCTCTTGCCTCGGCCTCCCAAGTAGCTGCTACTACAGGTGCCCGCCACAATGCCTGGCTATTTTTTTTGTATCAGTTGTCATTATTGTTTAGCCGGCCCAGTCAGGGTTCAGACCTGCCAGCCTTAGTGTATGTGGTACAATAACCACTGTGCTTCAGGCACTGAGCCATCACCTTAAACAAAATTTTTTTTTTTTTTTTGAGACAGAGCCTCAAGCTGTCGCCCTGGGTAGAGTGTTGTGGCATTACAGCTCACAGCACTCCAATTCCTGGGCTCAAGCAAGTCTCCTGCCTCTGCCTCCCAAGTAGCTGGGACTACAGGCGCCCGCCACAATGCCTGGCTATTTTTGTTTAGGTTGCAGCCGTCATTGTTGGTTGGCAGGCCCAGGCTGGATTCGAACCCGCCAGCTCAGGTTTACATGGCTGGCGCCTTAGCCCGCTGAGCCACAGGTGCCTTAAACATTTTAAAGTATATAGTTCAAAAGTATTAATCTATATTCAGTGTTGTGCAAGAGATCTTACAATTTTTTCATCTTGCAAAACTGAAACTCTACGTATATACGTGTGTCCTTCAATCCCTACATCACATTTCTTTATGTGGCATAGCTCATTGAAGATAGATTAGCACTCTGTAGAAAAATAGTAAAAATCAAAATCTCAGGTCCTGTCTTGACCTTTTAGAATTTGAGAACTAGAATCTGTATTTTAACAAGTTTTTTAGGTGAATTCTTGGCAGGTATTTGGGAACTACTACTATAGTATATATTCATTCCCTTGGTTTATAAATCATAATATATACTGAGGTCGTCCATTAGAAATTTCTCTGAATCCCTGTGTTTAAGGGTAAATGACCCCCAAAACATAGTCTGCACTAAAGAAAATGTCATGACAATGTCTAATACAATGTCTGTGAAAATACAATGCCTTTAAACAATACAAAAAGTATAATCACTCTGCTATCTCCAAGGGAAATGAAATAATCAACCCAAGTTTCCAGACCGTTAATAAGGGTAATATACAATTATAGGGTCAGTGCCCCTTTTGCAGAGGAGGAGCATGCAGTCTACCACTCTCTCGTTTCATCTGATCATTTTAATACTACATAGTATCCTGAAAGTTAAGCTGCTTCTTCCAATTACCTAGACCAAAATACTAACTATTGAGCTTGTCACTCCTTGATAGCATGTTATCCACTTTGCCTACTGAAGGGCAAATTGACAACTCAAATTTTCTCTAAATTCTGCAAATCACAGCTGTCAGTAGTGTTGCTGGTAGGGGCTAGAACTCCCGCTTTTTCTTTGAGGAATTGTTTCATTATTTTTGCAAAAAGAGAAAAACGGCCACACATAATTTCACATCCACATCACCAGAAACAAAGTGAAACAAATATAATCTGCAGACCAAAAAATCTTGATAAATCTCCCTTCTTTGTTCTCAAGAAGGTGAAAGCATTCTACTGATATGAATGGAAGTAATTAAGATATTGATTCTTAATAGGTATTCTTTACATATACTTTAATTATTTTATTTTACTTATTTATTTTTGAGTCAGGGTCTCCTTTTTTGCCCAGGCTATAGTATAGTAGCATAGCTCACAGCAACCTCAAACTCTTGGGCTCAAGTGATTTTCCAGGGTTGCCCTCCCAAGTAACCAGGGTTTACAGGTGTTTACACTACCACACCTGGTTAATTTTTAAAATTTTTGTAAAGATGGGATCTGTTTCTCAGGCTGGTCTCAAATTCTTGAGCTCCAGCAATCCTTCCACCTTGGCCTCCCAAAGTGCTGGGATTACAGGCATGAGAAACCTTGTCCAGGTAAAAGTTCCATGGATATTCTAACCATTCCTATTAACTCTAGCCCAAAGTATAAAGCCAAAACCATTTTATAGTTAAGGTCTTGCTTAAAAGTACCTCCCTTAATGTAAACTCAAACTCGACCACAAACTACAGTTGTCAATTCCAATTAGTAATCTGCTTCAATTTTCCATTTTTAGTGAAAACTCATTTTCTAAAGTACTAAATCAAGAGTTCTCAAAACTGTAATATGCAAACAAACTTCCAGGGTGGTTTTTGAAAGGCAGATTATCCAACCCCCAACTGCACAGATTGGTTCATTGGGTGTTAGGGCTAAGAAATTGCATCCCAGAATTTGTGTTCCCAAGAAACTGTTCTGATGACTCTGAAAACAGTTTTTTTGGGGGATGGATTTTGATAAATGCTGTTCTTAAGGTTGGTTTCCCAAAAGGCTGCAAGAGGTTCAGTTGTACATTTTAAGAAAATCATGTTTTCTCAGTTTTTCCTTTTGGATATCAAATGTAATTTTGGATGAAATATTAAAAAAAAAAAAACTTTTGTATTATTTCTGACCTTAAATACATGTTATTACTATGTCAATCTCCTAATTATATAATTAAACGTACTCAAAGCCAAATTATTTATAATTCAAAATTCTCAAATTCTTGCCCACCAGCTTGCAGGATAAACCTGATCTTCAATAATTCAACCATTCCAGGTCCAAACCAGGGCCCACTTAAGATATTATATTAAGCTAAAGATGTAAGACACTCGGTGGTTCTGAACCTTACTAATTGCTGCGTTGTTAAAAATGTCGCGACCTATATAGGTTGAGAACCACTGCTCTAATGCACCCTAAGTCACACTGATCCTTGACTAAAGTTGCCTGGTTTTTATATAGATCAGGAACAATGTTTAGAGACTGGATGTCCAACTTGTGGTATGCAGGCCATATGCTAATTTTGTCAAGATTTTTTTTTTTTTTTTTGCTTATCTATGGTGTCAAATACCATGAAAAGTATGCACAAACCTTTTGTTTGTTTGTTTTGCTAACTAGCTTTCATTAGTGTTCCTGTATTTAATGCGTAGCCCAAGACAAGACAATGCTTATTTTTCCAATGTGCAGCAGAGAAAAAAAGGCTGGATACACCTGGTTTTGAACATGAAATGAAGAGTCCTATGCTCTGGAAAAGTTCAGAATCTAATGAGGGGAATTATTTTCTTAACATAAAATTGGTCCAGCTGATCTATGATTTCTTTCTTAAAGTGAGACAATAAAGAAGAAAATATCCATCCCTATAAATATTCGTATCTGGTGGTAATAAAACAACCAATCAAAAAGTAGCAGGCCTGATGGTATTATCCATAAATTTAGCCATCAGCATACTTCATATTTCCCTAATGTTCTGCTGCTTCAGACAGTGACCTTATCTGGATCCTTTCAATTATAAACTTCTCATTAATGAGAATAACAAAGAAGATAATTTTGTTGGCCACTGCTCTTTTAACTTCTAGATAGTTTAACTCAGCTTAAGCAAAATAGTCTAGACAAGTGTGTATTGTCATTCATAGGACATTTTGGCACAAAAAAACTGACACTGAGCTTTAAAACTACTTGTCTCAAAGACACATGATTATTGATAATAAACTACAAGGTACAGAGAGCAAAAAGCACAGTAGAAAGAGTAGTCATTCTTGGGAACATTATTACCTCAAGATATTCATGGGAGGATAGTAAAAAAAAGGTATAATGGCATCTTCCTCACCTGGACATCTACATTGTGTATGTCTAACATGTATGTGGTAACATCTGGAGTAAAGACACCACTGTACTTCAACATTGCCCAACTTTGCTTGGGAAATGTCAAGGTACACAAGATCTTTTACCTCCAATAACATCCTGAATATGTTCTCCTAAATATGTGATCTTAGGCAAATTTCAAATTTCTTAGGTTTCTTTATACCATGTACGCATAAAAGATATAATACCGTTTTATCTATCTCACAGGATGTTTGGCAGTATCAAATGCGTCAGCATGCTAACCACATGGTGTTAGCCGTACGTTTTTACTACTAAGAGTAACAGTGGGTTTAGGTGGGAAGTCAAAAGCAAGAGGACAAGGCAAAATGAAGGTAAGAAAAAATTAAATAGTATATTTCCTCTGAAGATTTTCCATTCCCTAAAAGCACAACTAAATTCCAATCATTCTCACAGCGGTAAAAAAAACTATACAATGGCACTGCCATCTGCAGGCCAAAGACATGGATTGCTTGCAATGGTTATTTAAAATGAAGTCTCAAACCATGAAACCTTCCTCATCAAACATCTAAAGTCCTTGCAAAAGATGTTTATTCTTAGCTTTTGAGCGCTGGTAGATGAGGCTCCATTTACTGAAGTTCTGGAATTGACTCCTGGGTAAAATCTAACACTCAATTATACATTAAAAAGGACTGCTGCTTGCAAATTTGAAGAAAATGACCTTGGCTTTAGAAAGATCCTACACTGTGACCATATCAAGGTAACCCCAAAGAGATATGGATTGTTTTAAACACAGGAGGAATTTTTTTACACAGTCTTTGGGGAGTTTTAGGGAAACTTGAATGGCCTAAGGGGCCTTTTCTAAGTTTTCTTTCAATGACTTAAATCAAATCTACTCTTACCCTCACATAAACAGAGGTTATGAATAAACTATTAACTTACAAATAAGTCAGCACTTCCTTTAAATATGTGGTGTCCATAGGCACCCAACATTGAGCAACCTGAACCCAGCAAAACTCCTTCCTCTTGCAATATGGATTCTCTAGTGTATTCTACAACCAAATCAACGTTTCTATGTCAAATTTTAGGCTAACAGAATGGGTCAGAAGTTTCAAGAACACCTGGAGAGTGACAGAAGAGCTAAAGGAAAGGCAAACCAGAATAAAGGAAAAAATTGATGTTAACAAATAGCCAAGTGATTTCTAATATCCACAATACAAAACTAGGGCTTTACTGGTTCCAAGTGTCCACACAAAGTTAGTTTTCACACCCAGATTGACTCATACAGAAAACATCAACTCTAGAGTTGTCAAAACCCCAAAAAGCTCCACCAATGTTTGCAGAAACATCTTTTCACCAGCCAGGTGGTTACCACACACAAAGTTATAAGAAAAACTGAAGAGGCACTCCAGGGGCACTGGAATGGTCTGTTCCTGCAGTTCAGAACAGTCTACCAAGAGAAAGCCTATGATATTATCATCCCTGAGGTCCCAGGGCATTTCCTCAAATCTGCTAAGCCTGGAGGGAAGGGGGACGGGACTCTGTGCAGAGAGTGACAGCCAGAAGGACCACAGTTCACCCCATACTCCTTAGGGCAGCGTTTCCCAAAGTGTGGAACACAGAATAATTTAAGGAGGAAAAGGACGCACTGTTTATTTTAGTAGACAGTTATTTATTTATTTTTTTTAATAAGCATTAGAAAAATAACTGGCTTTCCATTATCCGGTTTGTGATTGAGATTTCCACCTTAAACAAATAACATTTAAGAAGGATAAAAAAGAGTCAGTTCGAATAAAGGAAATTAACATTTGGCAAGTAGCAGTACAGATGGTACGCGGACATAAAAGTGCAACGAGACTGAGACTGAAACCCGGGGACGCCGTCCTAAGAAAAGCCCCTTGTGCGTCGTCGAGAGGGGAAAGTGCCAGCCTCAGGGGACTGGGAAGCCAGCAGGTGCGGACGCTGGCTCTGCCGCCCATGTCCGGGGCACAGTTTCTCTCCCCGTCCGCTGGGCCTGGGGTTCGCATTTATAAGATGGGTGGGGAGTCTGTCACAAGACAAGCAGACGCCTGGAGGATGCGGCCGGGGGCCGTGAGGCCGCGGCGGCGGGGGACGGGTCTCTGGAGGCCGCACGGCGCCGCCCGCCCGCACAGACCGGCCGTCTCGGGCCCGGTTCGAATCCCGACTGCGCCATCGACTTGCTGAGGACCCGCAGGCGAGCGAATCCACTGTTTTGAGAAGGGAGAACGGAGTGCGCGACCCTACCCTACCGAGAAACCTCGAGGCCTCTTATCGACGGTTCGTACACACACAGTCGGCTGCGTGGTGGCGCCACAGACCTCAGTCCACTACAGGCCGCCTCGGCGCCGGGGCCTGGGCTTGGGCCTGGGCCTAACGGGAGCCTGAGGCGGCCGCGCCCCGCACCGGGCATGCGCAGCCCCGCGCGCACCCAGAGAGGAGCCGAGGCCGCGGCCGCGCGTCGAGCGGGCCCTCCCGCCTCAGCCTCCCCGTCCGGCCCTGGCCCCCGCCTTCAACCGCCTGCTAGTCAGCCCCACGCCTCGGCGGACGGCCACCGCTTCCCGGCACTCACCGCTACCAGCGTGGCGGGCTCTCGGTCGCTCCTACGCCTCAGGCCCGCCGCTGCCGCCTCCGCGTCAGCCCACCTGCCCGCCGTAGGACAAAGGCGCCACCAACCGACCGGCGCGGGCACGAGGCAATGGCGGCCAGGCGGAGAGTGGAGATGGGGCAGAGGGCGCGCACGCAGCGGCAGGCGCGGCAGTGTCGCAATGGAGCGCGGATTTACGGCAGGGTTGAGTTGGGGTGTCGATCTCCTTGGCAATGAGGGCGGGAAAGTGGCTTTCCGACGGCTGCTGAGAACGCCCGAGGTTGCCTAGTAACAGCGTCCCCGGCTGAGGTTGGGCCCCACGCCTGGTTCCCTCCTCCCCAGAGCACTTCAGTCAAGCCTCTCCTTCTGTTTTCAGTGACCATACCCTCCTCCCTAAAGTGGAAATAGAATATTTAAATACCCAAGTACTTTGATTTAGTTTTAAATAAAACAAAAAAACCAAGCCGCATAAATACCTATAGATGTGTGTACTGGAGAACAGTACATATAGTCCTTGATCTTCTGATCACAAAGAACAAAGAGAGCAAAAAGGTGGAGAAAAATGTTTTATTTAAATTTACATTTAAATAGGCTGTGTGCTCTATTTCACTGACAAGAGGCAAAACTATTCTGGTTATATATTTACAGGTCCTCCCTGAGTTATTTATTTCATGCTAGAATATTCATTAAACGTCAAAAACAAATTTCCCAGAATGTAACTGTCGACTGTGAAGCATGTAAAATGTTGTATTGTTCATTTACACTATAGAATATGTTTCTCACAGGGAATGGAATTTACTCACGCAAGTGTAAATAAACTTTATTAATCATGGCCATAGCTATATGAATCTGGTACTCTTTTATTAGGAAAATGCTCAGATCCTGTGGGGTCTATTTTTCTCCTTGTGAATAGTGCGTGCTAAATAAAAATGATGACTATGGAATTTAAGCAGTTTGAGAAGCCAGGTTCCTTCATACCGGCTCATATGCTCACTCCAGAAACTTATTCACTGAATGTTTATTACACACCTACCACTTGGCCCTAAGACTTGTTACATACCTACTTGCTCAGCACTATGATGCAGAACTATCTCTGCTATCTTGAGAGTATAGTCTGGTGGAAAGATAGAGTTAGACAAGTAATCACACTTGGGTGTATAAATGCAAACTGAGATATACCATATTTTGCCATGTATAATGCGCTTCCATGGAATACATACCCACGTTTTTGGACTAAACTTTGGGGAAAATACCCCTGGAGAAAGTGGCTGGCTCACCCTTGGGAGAGACACATCTGGCAAGGGTTAAGGCTCTCCTGGTAAATGCACTGCCTTCCTGCAGCTGCCTACTTTGTGAAAGCTGCTCCCTCCCTTTCTCTTGGGAGCTCTTTCCTCCCTGCCATGTCGGCCCACAGCCAGAGAAATGGCCACACACATGGCCAGCAGGGGAGAAGCTTCTGAGGCTGAGTCAGCACTCACCTTGCATAGCTGTGACACCCTCATCCCCCAGTACTGCCACCATGCCTTTCCCTGATGGAGGTGCTTTGTGGAGTCTGCTCCAGCCCATTCCCTGTGGATCCTGGATTCTCCCAAACTGGAACCTTGGATGCCCACCAGGTCCAGGCAGGAGTGTACGGTGGCCCCAGGAGACCCGCTGAGCTCCTCAACCGGCCCCTCCCCAGCGGTACTACCCATCTATAATGGGCATCCTTAATTTCCCCTCCAAAATTTTGGCCAAAATGGCTTGGGACCTGTAGCTCAGTGGCTAAGGGCACTAGCCACATACACTGGAGCTGGCAGGTTTGAATCCAGTCTGGGCCTGCCAAACAATAATGACAACTACAACAAAAAAATAGCTGGGTGTTTTGGTGGGCGCCTGTAGTCTCAGCTACTTGGGAGGCTGAGGCAAGAGAATTGCTTAAGCCCAAGAGTTGGAAGTTGCTGTGAGCTGTGTGATGCCACAGCATTCTACCCAGGGCAACATAGTGAGACTGTCTTAAAAAAAAGAAAAAGAAAGAAATTTGGGCCAAAAAGCGCACATTATACATGGCAAATTATGGTATGCTGTGATGGAAAAAAATAGGAATTCTCAGAGGATGTAACTGTAACTTTAGCTTTACTCAAAGGCAAAATGGTTATTAAAATTCCTACTTTATAAGATGGTATGGAATTAGAGATAAAGGCACAAAATCTGTCAAATAATGGATACCCCACCAATGTTCATTGTTATTATTTCTCCTTTAATATAAGTCCTAAAAGTCTCTGAAGGACCACAAGCAAATTACAATTATTAACTGGCCTCAGTTGACACATCTGTAAAATAGGAATATATATATATATAATATGTATTATCATAATATTTTATAACGTACATATTATAACATGTATAATGTGCACCCTGAAAATTTAAGAGGAATTATACTAATTAGATTATTGAGATAACCAAGCATAAGGCAAAATGTTGCTTTTAGGGGTGTATGGCAGTCCCTTAATACTGCCCTCGGGTTGAGTAGTGGACTTAAGCTAAAGAAAGTATTCATTGATTCATTTAGTAACCATTTGCTAGTAAATGGTTACTAGCAAATTCTCATTTGCTATGTAAATGAGTAATGGTTCATTTAGTAACATAGTTACTAGCAAATAGTTACTAAATGAACCATTACTCATTTACATAGCAAATGTGCTTGGTTTTGTGGACAGTGGAGAATAAGATAGACAAGGTCGGCCTGGGCCTATAATTCTAGCACTCTGGGAGGTGGAGGCGAGTAAATTACTAGAGCTCAGGAGTTGAAGACCAGCCTGAGCAAGAGCAAGACCTTGTCTCTAAAAAAATAGCCAGGCATTTTGTCAGGGCACCTGTAGTTCTAGCTACTTGGGAGACTGAGGCAAGAGAATCGCTTGAGCCCAAGAGTATGAGCTATGATGCCATGGCACTCTACCAAGGGTGACAAAATGAGATTCTGTTTAGGAAAAAAAAAAAAAGATAGGCAAGATCTTTTTCTTCAGTGAGCTCATAGACTGTTTTAGGGAATATAAGCAATAAACAAAGTAAGTATAATAATATAATGTATGATGAGTGTTTATAATAAAGGAGCAAGTTAATTCCATCGGGAGAGATTCTTATATGGAGGCAAGTGCTCAGAGCTTGGTGTCTTCCAATTTAGATGTTTGCCTTACAAAATAGCTAATGTCAATTGTGTATCTACCATGTGTGAATCCCTTGTGAATATTATCTCATTTAATTTTCACAACAGCCTTATTATATATATATATATGTATATATATAACATATATATTCCCATTACACAGATGTGTCAACTGAGGCCAGTTAATAATTGTAATTTGCTTGTGGTCCTACAGAGAGTGTATGCCATTTCCAGACTCAAATCTGTGCAGCCTGATGCATGGACATGCTATTTTAACAGTAAGTGATGCTGTCCTCTGAGATAAGTTCTCTTCCAAGTCAGAGGGCACCTGACTGGTGTATAGCCTCTAACACTTTGCCCCAAAGTTTGACAAAGAATAAAATGAGAGTCTGCTACAATGGAAGCTACCTGATTTCTGTCAGATGGGTCGCTGGGTCTTACAATTTTGTGTAAACTGGGTTACCTCTTGATGTTTAGCCAGTACAAAGAAAAACTGTGTTTCCTCGAATGTCTGAGGATTTTGCCTTGTGATTTATAAGACAGCCAAGTTAGAGCAATGAGTGATTATACTCGAACGGTAAGCTTTGTGGTGGGAGTAGCATTTGCCACTCAGTAAATATTTTGGGGGGTTAAAAAAGAAAAGTAAGGAAGAAAGGAAGAGAGTGAGTTCAATACCATATTCAATAGTGGAGGAATATTTTTAGCCATTAACTTGGTTTTACTTTAATCTGCTATTTTTCTTATTATTTTAGCCCTGTTGTTTAGGGTGAAAGTAGCCACTTGTAGGGTAATGTGAGTGGTGATTAAAAAATATATAAGCGATGGGCTCAGGAATATTCAGGGGTGGGAGGTGGAGAGGGTCTATGATAAAGGAAATTTGTAGGTTCTTTAAAAGGCAGGACTAAAGGAGGAGGCCTTCTAAAGACAAGATTATAAGGAAAACCAGAAAAGAAAGAAATCTTGGGTAAAATCCTTCCATTTCAACAAAATTCAGGGCATGATATAACGTCTTGAAATTTGACTTTTGAATTGGTGGCATAAAGACCTAAATGTCAATAGCACTAAGATATAGCCTAAAGTTTTGCAAAAATACTGTTTAAGAAAATTTTTTTTGAGACAGAGCCTCAAGCTGTCACCCTGGAGAGAGTGCTGTGGCATCACAGCTCACAGCAACCTCCAATTCCTGGGTTCAAGTGAGTCTCTTGCCTTCGCCTCCCAAGTAGCTGGGACTACAGGCACCCACCACAATGCCCAGCCATTTTTTTTTTTTTGGTTGCAGCTGTCATTGTTGTTTTGGCGGGCCAGGGCTGGATTCGAACCCGCCAGCTCAGGTGTACATGGCTGGCGCCATAGCCCGTTGAGCCACAGGCCCTAAGCCTGCAAAAATACTTTTATGAATATTTTACATATCATCTGATATAACCCTGGAGAAGAGAAACCTAGTATTTAAGTGTTAGAGCTTTGGTCAAATTAAATCCACGATGGTAGAGATCAGAATAGAGGCTAACGCTGGGAAAGAGGGGCACAGACTGGGAAGGCCCTTGAAAAAACTTTCTGGGGAGACAGGAATGTTCTGTATCTTGATCCCACGGTGGTTACATGGAATCTATACATAGGCAAACATTCACAAAGTTGTGTCTTTAATATTGCGTATTTTGCAGTATGTAAGGAATACATCAATCAAAATTAAAAAATTTAAACATTAGGGGAAAAAGAGCAAAGTTTTGAAATAAAAATATTTGGGTTAAAATCTTGCCTCTGTGTTTAATAGTCATGTGAGTTTTTGTTTTTCATGTATTTAGTATTTCTCAAGTACCCAACAATGTTTTTTGCGCCAGTTTCAAAGGACATGGTGGTAAACAAGAAAGTTGTGATCTCTCAAACAACTTGTATGAGCTTCAAGCAAGACATAGGTACCTATTTTGGCAACAAAGATAACACCTTCCTTATGGGGCTGTTGCAAGGATTGAATGAGATCATACATATGGAGTTCCTGTAATAAAGTAGATTCTCAAAAAACAAACAAACTAACCCAAATATTTTGTAGATTGCGAGGAACCTTAGCCTAAGGGGTAAGTGATTTGTCCAAAGCTGTATATTTACTAAGAAATGTAGTCAGAATTAGAATTTAGAACTCAAGTCAATTGAAAGTCTCATCATGTTTCAATTTGTATGAAATGAAAGCCCTTTTCATCCTGGGCACTGTACCTAATATTAATAAAGATACTTAAATGACAATAAAGGCTTAGCGCCTATGGCTCAACGGGCTAAGGTGCCAGCCACGTACACCTGAGATGGCGGGTTCGAATCCAGCCTGGCCCGCCAAACAACAATGACGGC
>CAUYON010192835.1:0-16635 GCA_963573935.1 Arctocebus calabarensis
ACTCTAAAGAATCAAAGTTCTTTTCTGGTCTGAGGTAGCCAACAATAGCCACATTGAGGATTTCCCCATAGAAGTCCTCTTTA
Source organism: Arctocebus calabarensis (assembly GCA_963573935.1). NCBI lineage: Eukaryota > Metazoa > Chordata > Mammalia > Primates > Lorisidae > Arctocebus > Arctocebus calabarensis. The sequence continues at coordinate 84 of CAUYON010192835.1, forward strand.
AAGGTATGCATGATATGAGTTTCCATGGACTTTTTTGTATTCTTGTAGTATGGGTTCCTGCCTATGCTCACCACCATCTTATGGACATCTCCACTTCCAACACTGGCCCAACCATAATAAATGCCAGTGGATACATCAGCTGGGAGATTATTTACTACTTGTTCAGGAAAGTTAGCTGTCGGGATGCCCAGTTGCTTGGAGCCCCGGCCGAAGCCCCGCACCACTTGGCCCGGGCAGAAATACGGCAGGTGCCTCATGATGCCGTCCGCCTGGGCATGGGCTGCGGCCCGGTCCGCGAGTCCGGCGGAGCCGCCGTTGAGACGGTGCCCGGACCCCCGGACCAGCCGGGAGACTCCGGCGTGAGCGCGGCCGGCCGGCCGGGCGCACCGGGGCCCAGGAGGTGCCGATGACACGCTGCGGAGGGTCCCTCACGTCGCTGACCCAACAGAAGCCACACAGGGACTCGGAAGCTGCTTCTCCTTAACACACTTTTTTAATGTTTTTCTGTATAGAGATACATTTGAATTTGAAATAGACATTTATGGTAATCCATAATCTCTTTCAAATAACACTATACAGGCTATTTCAGCCTGTCATTCCTTGCAATCTTGTGATCATTTATTTATCCATAAATATAATCACCAAATACATCATTGATATCACTTTCTGCTATTATATTGAACAAACACTTTCCCCTTGGATCAGTTCAGAAGAAGAAAACATTCAACTTCATTCATCCCTTCTCTACTGCACTTCCTTTCACCATGTAGATCCCCTTTGCTCATTTATATTATTTTTCTTCTCTTTAAAGACCCTCTTGTAGCAATTTTTGCCAACCAGGTCTCCTGGAGACAAATTCACTCAAATCCTATTTGTCTAAGGGAGTTTTTATTTCTTCTTCCCATTTGAAAGACAATTTTTCAGAACCCCAAATTCTTGTTTGGTAGTGTTTTATTTTAACATTTTATTTATTTCCCTTTCTTTTTTGTTGTGTGGTTTCTAAGAGAAGTCTAATTCTTATCCCTGTCACTCTGAAGGTAAGGAGTTCTTATTTTCCTTCCTAGCTTCTCAAGATGTTTTCCTTATCTTTAATTTACATCACTTTATGAGAAAATTACATGTCATGGTAAAGGATTTTTATCCTGCTCTGAGCTCATTGTATCTTTGCTTTCATGTCCATCATTAATTTTGGGAAATTGTCACTCATTATTGCATTAAATATTTTTATTAATTGTGCTTTCTTTCGTGATAGCTTCATTACATATAGGTTATGCCTTTTGTCATTTTCCATTGGTCTTAGTTTTTCAGAGTTCTTTTTTTTTACATTTTACATAATACATATGTGCATATTGAAGTTTCTATCATTTTGCCTACTGAAGTTCACCTTTCAAAGATTCAGAAAGACATGTTGGTTCTGAGGTTTGTCTCAGAGACCTCACAATTTTCTTCAATACAAGGCCATCAGTATACCAAAGTGCCATGATTTGGCATATTGTTTTGTGAGAGTCAATACTATGAATTTACTCTGTTGAATTAGTGATAATTAAGTAGTGTTGGAGTACTATTTTTTTTTTTTTTTTTTTAGGCTGGGGCTGGGTTTGAACCTTCTACCTCTGGCATATGGGGCTGGCGCCCTACTCCTTTAAGCCACAGGCACTGCCCCTGGATTACTATTTTGACTATAAGAAACTATAAATATTTCTTATTAGGTTTTGAAATCAAACATAATTTTTTTTTCTCTTCTCCTAGATATGTTACCAACCGTATCAAGGTAAGGTTTTTAGGTTTCTATTCTCTTTGCAATTGTTTCTCAAGACTGCGATATTAATTATGTGATTCCTAATTCAATTAGGAGTAAATACAATGACTTCCCACCTCTAACTGACTTTTCCTTCTTGAACACTGTACTCCTTCTGTGAAGAACTCTGAAGGACAACATGGAGGGAGTTACCACTGATTTGATGTGAGAGATTAGACAGGGGCAGAGATCACAGGAGCAGAAGAAGACGATGAATTTACTTTGTAGAGAAACATGTAGGAAGCAGTGATGAAGTGAGTTGGAGGCATGGAGGGAGTGCTTTAGCATAGCCTGGATTTTAGGGAACTGGGAAAATGATCAGGACACGACCTGAACCTGAAAATAAGCTAAAGGCTTACAGAAAAGCCCAGGTATTGACAGGAAAACTGTATGTCATACAAGAGATTTGAACCATGTGTGGAGTATGAAAGTGAAGAGAACCACGGATGCCCATGGAGATTGCCTAGGATGAACTGGATGTAAAGTCTGGATAATGACCCTATACATTCTTCACAGACTTGAAGATCAGGTGGTGCTAAACACTTAAGAGAGTCAGGGTGGATTCTTGGCACATAGTACGCCCTCAAATGGGGACATTGTTACAGTGAATGCAGCATTGGTGGTGTTGAGAAGATTATCTCAGGGCAGCAGAGCTCATACAATGAGCAAATAGCAGATAAGTTGCATTTTTAAGACAAATGAGAGGATTAAATGCCTGTCTGAGGGGCCTGGGATTGAGGGCTGCATTCCAGACGCTCCCCATGTGTCACCTACCTGTGAGATGGGTGCTGGATGCATGTTGTCCACCTTTACACTAGCTGGCAACATCCTCATCTCGGGAATGAAAAGCTTGTTGTACAGGGAGTTTGAGTTTTCCAGGTCCTCCAGAGACTGAGTTGTCAAGGCCACCTTGTACCATAGTGTGGTTATGTTCATACTCCATGTTGTAGGAGCCATACACACACACAGGGATCTCAAGCAGGAGAGCGTTCTGGGCAGCAGGAAGACACTGGAGCCTCTGGGCAGCCAATCAGTGGGCACTTTGAATGTCCCTTCTATGAAATTGCACAGTGGGTGGGAGTGTCTCAGACCTGAGGGGAAAAGAGAGTTTTCTGAGGGACCTGTGTATTTGCCTTGATAACTGGAGGATAGAAGTGTATATTATAGATAGGATGCTTGCTTCTTTCATCTGTCCAGTTTTTTTCTGTGATGAAGATAAAATATTTGAAGTGAGTTTTCTAATATGAATTGTGTCTATTGATGTGAGAGATACTAAGCAAAGTGATATGTTTTCTCAATCTTTGAAAATATTTGAAGTATGAATTTCTTCCAAAATAGCATTTACCTTCACATTTGGTGTCTTACATGTGGCCAGCAACTAATTTTAAAGATGATTTTTCAGGCACAATAATAAAACTAAACTGAATTTATGTTCATATTGCCAGATGGTGTGCAATTCCCACTAATATACTTATGGTAATTAAATTCTTGGGTTTTCCTAATTTTAGAGATTTTTTTTATCCCCTTTTAGGTATTAAAAAGCATATTTCTGAGATGATCAATTATTTCAGGAAGGAGAAAAGGGAACATGTACCAAAAATGCCCAGTTTTGGACAGAAGGTATCACTGTTCTTTCAACTTTTGTGTTTACATGTTTTAACATTAAATGACTCCCACCTCCCTCAGTAATTTTGCTCCCTCATTCACTGGGCATCCTAGTTCATATAAACTGCACATTGAAAGCAAAGCTTCATATATATAACATACCACTTCCCTTGTGTCAAAAATCATACACTGGAAGATAGGTTTGCCATCACTTTAGTTTATATTTTTGAATTCTTGTCTTGGAAGGACCACATTACAACGTGTGCGGGAATGAGTAGAATGACATCCAGTGACAGCATTAAAACTACATGGGCCAAAATTAAATTTGAGAGATGTCAGAAGGTCAAAAATTTGAACTTGGTAAGAATCTGGCTGCTAAGTTTGAGCATAATTGGGCTTTTGAGACTTTTGGTTTATTGGGCAAATTGAACTCTACATTTTCACTGTCTGTTCATCACAATAAAAGTGTGGGTTTCTGGGGCCTGAACTCTTTTCTTGAAAATGATATCACATTGAAATGCTGACAACACAGAAACTTTTTTTATTCAAGGGGATAGGAACTGTGTTTTATTTTTAAAAACTGATTATTACATTGTTTGGCACTGCCCCAACTGAGAAAATGCATAGAGATCAAGGAAGCTATCTAGCCAAGATGAGCAGCCCCTATTCCTCTTAGTGTTGAAGAAAGGATTTTCAGTGGACATTTGAAAATTTTTCTAATATTTCATTAAGAAAAGCCATTCCATTAGGAAAAGCTCAGTGGAACTGTTTGATTTGAACAACTCCTCAGCTTCTTTGCTTTCCCTTTGTCATATAGTCATCTCTTCCAATTATCTGGAATACAGGAAAGTCCTGGGTGCCCCAAAGATTCATGTCTCATGGTGACTTCTGTTCCTCATTTCCTTATGTGACTGGCCTTTCTCCTAGCCCCAAACTAGATTAACCAATTCCCCACGAAGTATATCAGTGACTGTGGGACACACGTGGTTGCTGTTTGATGCTTTTAGCAGATCAACCGAGTGCATGCTCTGTTGAAATCTTAGTACATGTCCTGTTTTTGTGTCATGAGAAGATGCTGGGAAAGAACATTCTGCAGTGAGGTTGAATGATGTTACTTGAATGAACATGCCAGAAATTTATGAGGAAAATAGCGTACATACACGGCTCCATGTCTGTAGCATAGAAGTTACAGAGCCAGCCACATGCATTGAGGCCGGCAGGTTCAAACCCAGCCTAGGCCAGCTAAATAACAATGACAACTGCAACAAAAAATAACTGGGCTTTGTGGTGGGTACCTGTAGTTCCAGCTAGCTGGGAGGCTGAGGCAAGAGAAGTGCCTGAGCCCAAGAGTTTGAGGTTGCTGTGAGCTATGACACTACAGCACTCTACTGAGGGTGACAATGTGAGGCTCTGTCTCAAAAAAAAAAAAATGACAATCCTATCATAATTTACATTCAATTTTTATTCTTGGAAACTTAGACATTAGTGAGAGTTTATAAATTGCTTTTAATAAAGCTAAAATCAGGGAAGGAAAGTGAAATCTGAGGGAGACAGGTAGAGCAGGAGAAATGGGTGGCTGAAAGTCAAGGAGGAGCAGGTAACAAAAACGTACTCCTACAGATTACATCACTCAGAAAACTGAACTACTACTTCCTTTCCAATGAAAAACATTCATTGTAGTAAAATATTCATCATCTGGTAATAACCATCTTCATTAACCACAGTTAGGCATACAGTGTTAAGTATATTTCAGTGTTAAGTTCAGTGTTAAGTATATTTATGTAGTTGTGCAATCAGTATTACTTAAATATCTCTTCTCAAATCTGTTATAAAGTCAGGAAATGGAAAGCACGACTTGTGGGAATCAAAGCACGTAGCCTTGAGGTTCAGTAAGTGTTGCCCAGAAACTATGCAATTTGGGGGGGAGGGGGTGGAAAGAGTTTCTCCTGGGAGGTGAAGAAGGGCTTTCTCCCTTTGCAATTCTCACCTCCTTTCTCGACCCTGAGCAAAATTTCGGGCCCACCTGCACACACAGAAAGAAAACTGTTTTGTCCTTTCCAGGAATTAAAAAGATCCTGGACAATAGTGAGGAACCATACATGAAAGAAAAGGAGGCTAAGTTCAAAATGGCGAAGACCACAGCAGATAATGTTTCTGAGACGTACGAACAAAGACAGACTGCAGCAGAAGAGTAAGATGCTCATGTGTTCATCACTGCCAATTCTGGTTGTGGTGTGAACAATGTGTAGCTTTATTTAGACAACTGTAATTTCCTTTAGAATACTTTCTACACTATTTGTGGCTAATTCACTCTGTAAAGAACCATGCATGTCAATCCTGCCTTGATTTCTGTAATCTGATCAGTCTTTCTCTTCATGAATTCTTCTTTGTACTTTACTTGGGACTGGTAGGGGTACTGATACCAACATTGTTTCACTTCAACATCTGGATCTCATCTGGATCCATTCATACAATCCTTTAGCTTTCCGTCACATCTCATTGTATTGACCTGCGATATGTATAGTCATATTTTATTATATGCACAACCCTGGGCGAAAATATTTAGACAACTCTGAGACCTAGTATGACATTATCCTGCTGCAGAGGCAATAGGAGTTCACTTCTAGCAGGTTGTCAGGGTCACTGGCAGTACTGGGGCCCTTGAACCCTGTAGGCCCTTGCAACCTTTCAGGGTTGACTAAGTCCCAACAAAGCCTGGTGTGTTTCCTGTCATCTTTCTTCCTAGTGCACAACTCTTCTGAATGTCAACCAAAGCCAGTGGACTTTAGTGGGGCCCCTGTTGTATCAAACCCTAAACTCCACTCAGTTCCTTCTACCCTCCTGCATGTGTGTGAATGGTGCTTGGTTCTCTGCATCTCAATGGTCATTCTGGAAGTTCTTGATGTAACTAGTAGAAATTGGTCCCAAATGCCAGGCTGACCTTAGGCTTCTTTCTCCCTCTTTGGTTCATTTTCCTAACATCCACTGAGTTTGATGCATTATATGAAATTCGATGCACTCAGCCCTGTCTTTCATATTCTGCCCAGGGTTTCCTACTATTCTCAGGGGAGGTCGGGATGTGCAGATCCACTCATCCATATTCCAAAGCAGAATTCTTCCTCAGCATCCCTCAGCACTCATGTTTTGTGTCATTTCTTCCCACAAGCATGGCAGGGAGGCTATATCCTCACTGGCTTCCTCTTTCTTTGGCGGGAGGGGCAATTCACTGCTCCCAGCACCTTGTGTCCACAGCACCTTGCAACACACCCACTGACTTTGAGTCACTCCAGAAAGCACTTGCAGAAGGATTTTTCTGAGTGCCCACAAACAAATACATTAACTTTCTTTAGTGTTTTTGTGTCTGTTTCCTAGAGTTCTTTCAGACATTCTCCCTATTAAATCAAATATTGAGTGACATTATTTGAATCACAGTCCGGAATAAAATACTTAAGAAAGCAACCCAGTAAGTCTAGCTTATAGATCATCATCCTGTTCTGCCTCCCATTTATATGAATTCAGGCTGTAGTTGAGGAACACCAAGTTGAACCATGACTATGCAGCCTTTCAGGTCATTTTTAATTCAGCATTTGTGGTCAGCACTCAGTTTTGCCTTTTCCCTCAAATAGGATCCTAGAAGTAGGTGCCAAGTAGTTACTGAATCCTAGAAATGACCAGTAGTGAACTACAGGATTAAAGACTCCACGACCCAGAGGAATCTCACTAGGGCTGATTGTCTGGGTCCTGGCATTGACCTTTGACTGAGAATCAGATTTGTCTATGGGAGAAGTAAGCCAGAGAAACATCCCCTGCTCCAAGCTGATGTATTTAGTTGAGATGAGGTGGTCAGGTCTGATTCCACATTGACAAAGGCAGAACTTTCACTGTATCAAGCAGGAGACTAACCCCAGAAGGGCTGACCATGCATCTCACCTGTGCTTTTAATATTCTTTGACTGTTTAATAATGAATAAGAGTAGAGAGCTATGAATAGAAGCTCAGAAGTGGAGACACTCACCAGAGGCCAGAGTTTGATGTTTTTTTGTTCGTCAGTGAGAGGCTTCACCTCTCCCTCTGATTCTGATCATCAGTCTGTACATTTAGGGAAGATGGCAGGGAACCTTCACATGCTGGGAGGGTAGTTTGATATGGGCTACTGGATCATGTGTTTCTCTTCCACCTCAGGAAGCTGAGAAAAAATCTTCAGGAGTCAGAAAGTGAGAGGCAGTGGTTACAGGTGAAGAGCAACTTGAGATGTGCTACAGAAGAAATAAGGATGTATAAGTGAGTTCAGAGAGTGAGCACCAGCTCTGCAGAAACCCCTATTAGATTGTGGTTTTTAGCTTTGTCCAGTGTTCAGACCCAAGTAGTAGAGAAGTTTAGAAGTGGTGAAAAGACATACACAAGGAGAATTCACAAGAGAAAACCAAAGTACCCTCAGTTTTATAAATGCTGAAATAATTTTAAGTGACTGAACTTTTCCTGATCTCCAGTGCCACCCAGACTGAGTGAAAACTCACTTCAAACAAAAATTTCTCAGGGTGGAGAACATTGTCATAAACATTAGGAAAACATTTTGGTGGAGGATGACCCACAGCCATAAAAATGCTTGGCTCATTTCATAAACCATAGTTCATAGGGCAGTTGTGACTGCCCTATGAACTATGGTGAGGACATCAGTACTAGGAGAATAATAGAGCTTTATAATAAAAGATACTCAATAAAGAGGCTCAGCGCCTGTGGCTCAACGGGCTAAGGCGCCAGCCACATACACCCAAGCTGGCAGGTTCGAATCCAGCCTGGGCCCGCCAAACAACAATGACAGCTGCAACCAAAAAATGGCCTGGCGTTGTGGCAGGCGCCTGTAGTCCCAGCTACTTGGGAGACGGAGGCAGGAGACTCGCTTGAGCCCAGGAATTGGAGGTTGCTGTGAGCTGTGATGTCACAGCACTCTTCCCAGGGTGACAGCTTGAGGCTCTGTCTCAAAAAAAAAAAAAAAAAAGAAGAAAAAATTAGGGAAATAATGAGATTCGGAAAGGAAATTATGTCAACTCAAAATGCAATAGCCATTAAATAATTGATAAGAAAACAACATAGGGTGGCGCCTGTGGCTCATTGAGTAGGCCGCTGGCCACATATACTGAAGGTGGCAGGTTCAAACCCGGCCTCAGCTGAACTGCAAAAACAGAAAAATAGCCGGGCATTGTGGCGGGTACCTATAGTCCCAGCTACTCAGGGGGCTGAGGCAAGAGAATCATCTACGCCCAGGAGTTGGAGGTTGCTGTGAGCTGTGTGTGACACCATGGCACTCTACCCAGGGCAATAAAGTGAGACTCTGTCTCTACATAAAAAAGAAAGAAAGCAAACAATATAACAAAAGTTTTGATCCTACTGTGCTTTTAGAGTCATATTGAATGGGTTTTACATGTGTGGATAAACTATGTAAAGGTATAGATGTGAGGATAATGGGAACCTGAGCAGATTATTTAAAATCATACTCAATATTCTTTGTCTGATGAAAGCAAATCTACCCCCATAGGAAAATAATTGATGGTATGAAGGAGCAGCAACACCAAGCCGACTTGAAGTACAGACTCCAGGTAATATGTATCTGCCTGACACTTGCAGAATCCCTCAGCACCTAATGCAGATGAACTCATGGCCCTGAGACCCCGTAAACACAGTTTCCGATTGTGCTTTTTCAGATGGGAACATCAAATCGGAGGGCTGCATACTACTGGGTAAGATTTGTTTCTCTCCTTGCTTTTACGCATAGTCTGCCACGTCAGAATGTGGACCTATTTGTCTCCCACAGCTCAAGACTAAGATATTAGAAAGACAGAAGGCAGAGCAGAGCTGGGAGGCTGCCTGCTTGAGGCACAGGTGAGTGATTGTGATGGACATTTTTAAAGATGTTTGTGATGTTTTATTTTATTTATTTATTTATTTATTTTGAGACAGAGCCTCACTATGTCACCCTCGGCAGAGTAGTAGAGTGCCATGGTGTCACAGATCATAGCTATCTCTAACTCTTGGACTTAAGTGATTCTCTTGCCTCAGCCTCCCAAGTAACTGGGACTACAGGCTCCTGCCACAACGCCCAACTATTTTTAGAGATGAGGTCTAGCTCTGGCTCAGGCTGGTCTCCAACCCATGAGCTCAGGCAATCCACCCACCTCAGCCTCCCAAGTGCTAGGATTACAGGTGTGAACCACCCACACCCAGCCATCTGTGATGTTTTAAGATGAAACTCAGTGTCCAGTAAAGCCCTTGGTGTTGGAATTCTTATTCAAGTCCATTCTTTGTCTCTTTTCAAGACTGGAAATAATGGAACTATCATATGGAGTCCAAACACCTGCGTGGAAGAAACCCAGCACCCAGGACACCGTGTGGAGAGGTAGGAGGTCACTGTGCAGGCAGCAGCTGAAGTTGTGCGGCACAATCCACACACACTGCTTCTCCTTTTGGGGGCGATTGTTAGGCTTTTGGAAAAAGTCTCAAGTACTTATTAAGGAGAATAGGAGTCTCCCAAGGACGCCAGGACACTTTTTGTCAGGTGCCCCAGCCAGACAGCCCTTCGGTGTGTCCCTTGTGAACGGGGGTGCTTTGCCTTCTCCAGTGACTTTGGACACCCCGCCCCCCACTCCACACTGACCTCGTGGTTTTTCCTCACTGAAGACTTAAGACAAGAAAGGAAATGGGTCTGTTCTCCCTCCCTCCACAAGTCAGTGCCAAAAGCTTCATTTTTATTTTGCTGGGGAAAGATAAAACCTGCAACATTTTAGAATGGGGTTTGTATGTGCTGATGAGACAGGACATTTTCTTACTCTGTCTTTCTGGACCAATATTGTACCATAAGATCCTCTTTAAGATAGAAGACATTTGGCTCAGCACCTGTGGCTCAGCGGGCTAAGGCGCCAGGCATGTACACCTAAGCTGGCAGGTTCGAATCCAGCCCGGGCCCGCCAAACAACAATGACGCTTGAGCCCAGGAATTGGAGGTTGCTGTGAGTTGTGATGCCACAGCACTCTATCCAGGGTGACAGCTTGAGACTCTGTCTCCAAAAAAAAAAAAAAGAAGACATTTATTTCCTATTTTTGGAGTTTCCTTTATCTTTCTAATTGTTTACTGTGAACTATACAGTTCTATTAGTCGATTAAATCCCTATGTAATTTTCCTGCATGAACATTATAGTTATTACCTATAGATCATTCTTTTTCCAATTATGTTAGTTTATTACTGTTCATAATTATTTCTAATATCTGGTCAGATATGGGAAACAGTAATTAAAGGCAGTCTTCAAGTTATGAACGTCTGACTTATATACAACACACAAAATTTCTCATTTACATAAAAATTCAACTTAAGAACAAAACTACAGAATTTATCTCATTCTTCACTCGAAGACTGCCTGTATACTTCAAGAGATTTAGCAAATACCTCATAGTATGAAGCAAACAACACAGTGCTATTCAAGTGAAGGGTTTACTGATTTTTTTCTCAGCTATGCTATTCCTGTTTTAATTTTTAATCTAAGTGATTTCCTCTGATATGCACTAGGATACTACCAATTAAATAATGATTTCCAGCTAGTTTGAACCCTGTCTTGTCCCTAGTTGGTTAATGTAAGGAAACACCTATACCCAGGCACTGTGGTGTCTTTGTGAGTATGAGTATTAGGAGGCTCAGGGTCACTGAGTCATCTGATAAACCTTGATGAACAGTCAGATGACAGAGGGGTGCATGAAGGTTTCTCCACTCTGCACAAAATATGCAAGTCAGGAGCCCATGTCCCTTGTGTTGTTTTAAGAAGATATGGGACCTAAGAGAGCACCCCAGAAGAGCAGCATCTGGGTCCACTGAGAGGCTGGGAGACTGAGTACTGGCTTCCACCTCCACCATTGAGTATGTTCACCAGACAACATGAACTGACTGGTACAATAGGTTCATCTTTCTTTCTTTTTTTTTTTTTTTTAGACAGTGTCAAGCTGTCACCTTGGGTAGCGTGCCGTGGCATCGCAGCTCACAGCAACCTCCAGCTCTTGGGCTTAAGCGATTCTCTTGCCTCAGCCTCCTGAGTAGCTGAGACTACAGGCACCTGCCACAACAACACCCGGCTATTTTTTGTTGCAGTTTGGCTGGGGTTAGGTTTGAACCCGCCATCCTCAATATATGGGGCCAGTGCCATACTCATTGAGCCACAGGCACCGCTCAGTTCATCTTCCCTTTCATTGAGTCAGCAGAAAACCACGTCACATGTGGTGCTGCTGGACCCAGCAGGACAAGTTAAAATGTGGCTGATGTTGTCTCAGATTCCAAGGGCACACATTAGGCATCAGTGTCTCTGCAGCATGAGCTTAATGGCAGGTCACTCTGTGGATGAGGAAGGAGGTTGATTACAGAGGCCAGAAATTCCTGGTTTGCAGATGGGATGCCAACCCTGGCCAAGTGCCTAACTTCAAGTGATGAGACCTGTCCCTGCCTGTGAGGATCTCATGTGTTCTAGAGGAGAGACACCTGTCACCCATGTCACACAGCTTGTGGTCACCTGCAATGGAAACAGCAGGGAAGGGCTTTCTTTCTTTTTTTTTTTTTTTGAGGCAGAGCCTCAAGCTGTCACCCTGGATAGAGTGCTGTGGCATCACAGCTCACAGCAACCTCCAATTCCTGGGCTCAAATGAGTCTCTTGCCTCCACCTCCCAAATAGCTGGGACCACAGGCGCCCACCACAACGCCCAGCCATTTTTTGGTTGCAGCCGTCATTGTTGTTTGGTGGGCCCGGGCTGGATTTGAACCCATCAGCTCAGGTGTACGTGGCTGGCGCCTTAGCCCACTGAGCCACAGGAACCAAGCTAGGGAAGGGCTTTCATGTGCAATAGAGGGACAATGAATCTCCAGTGATATACAGGAGGGTGTAGGAGAAGGGACGGTCAAGAGGGGGACATCCTCGTGGAGTTACTGAGCTCAGTCAGGAGGAGCAGGACACCCATTTTGGGCAAGGCCACTACCTGTGCTGGAACATGGAGGTCATGTGAAGGCCACACAGGAGCCCTGTAGGGAGCTCAGTGTCACTGAGTAGCCTGGGGTTCAGGTCCTCAGAAGGTCTCTGTTGCCTTCTGAGTACATAATCCACAGGAAAGATGAATGTTTCACTGCATGTGTGAAGGTTTTGCATCAGTATCATGAATGCCCTGGAGGTCTGTAACATGCTTCTGTCAAGGGATCTTTCCTGCCTGAGTTTATTCTGACACATTGAGAATAAAACTGAGGCAAGGTTGGACTGAGAGGAGCAGAGGTCTTGGCCTTCAGAGTGAGGTAGACACTAATGGGAGCTGTAGGCCCCTCTTTAGCTGTCTCTGAGCTCCAGCACCCTCTGCTGCCACCCTTATCCTCAGCTTTGCTCTCAGGAAGTTACCACACACCACCCTCTGCCTTTCCTGTGCTCCTGGTTGCCTCAGGCCCCAACCCTGAGGTCTGTTATGTATGAGCAGGGGATGTTGGGATCTGAAGACATTGTGAGGATGAAGAGATCAAGTACATAAAGAATCTCACACAATGGATGGTAGATGTTGAGCTCTCAGCCCCTCACTGATTAGATGAAATTATTCCCACTCAGAAGATCAGCAACAGGTGTTCACTGAAGACTGTAAAATCAATCTTAGTGTGTGACAGCCCAGACTGCAGATTTCTATTGTGCTTTTCCAAAGATAAGGTAAGTTCCCCTTCTCTGTTATTAAAATCCATATCCTAGCACATAAAGAAAGAAACTATAATTATGCAAGTGTGTACAGAGTTAAACTCCAGTGATCTATACCTAAAATCTGAACACAATGAATCCCACAAAGGCATTAATGTATTCATGATCTATGTATATATGACTTAATAAAAATATATATATATATTTCATGACACGTAAACACACAGCTGCAGCCAAACACAGGAACATTCATCAGAGGCACGGATATATTATAGGAGATAAAATGTTTCTAGGAAAAAAATAAGATCACATGAAAATAAACCAAAATATTTTTGCTTTACAGGACAGTATTTTGAAATCTGAAGAAGACACTCAGCCAGGATAACCATTGGTTGTGTTGGAAATTGCATCAGACCTTCATTGTGTTTTTAGCATGTTCCCTGCCCTATTTTCCCTCCTCCCTCTCCAGTTCTTTCCATGTGTCCCCTAAAAACATTTGCAATTCTATCTGACTCAGAGTCAGCTTTCTGGAGGACTGAAAGCTGACGTGAACATAGATGATTCCTACACACAGAGTTGGGCAGACACTGAGGTGCTGCAGACAGATGCAGGATCACCTTGTGAGGTGGTCTGGACCTGAGGGATTTCTGGGGTGGTGGGAATACCCTGTGTCAAGATTTGGGTGGGGGCAGTGTTGATTCATTGTAGAAATATTCAGGGAGCACCTACAACTCCCTGGAGTCTTGTGATCAGATAGGCAGGGTCTTACCCCATAAGGTGGCAACTTCTCACAATGGGGAAGAGAGGACAGATCAGCAGGACCTGGGGGAGCCAGAGAGGACCCTGAATCCCTGGGTTCAAGTGGTGTCAGTTCCTTTCCCCTACCAGGCCAACAGCCGAGGTTGGCCAGTCAAGCGTCTTGCAGAGCTCAGAGCTTGCACAGTAGCAGAGCTCGGAGCAGCAATTTCCCCAGAAGTCCAGAGAGCCACAAAATCCTTCCATAATTTCTTCATTGTGGAGCAATAAGACGTCAGTGGTGAGAAAACCCCAGGACAGGGCAGAGTGGAGCAGAGGGCCTAGGGCAGTAGGTCACAGAAAGGAACAGGCAAGTAGAAAAAGGGAGCAAAAGGGGGATCCAGCAAGGTGGTGGAGCAGAGAAAGGACTGAGAAGTGGAAGGGACAGGAAAGGCAGGAAATCCTGAGCATCAAGGGCTTAGACCCTTTGCTCCAAGCCTCTGACCCCTGACCTCCTAAGGGACCATGTGTGCAAGAGCCCAGGTCATGTAGATACTTAAGTCCCTTTTTGTGGCTAGGTAGCTGGGTAGAGGCTGGCTGTGTACCGAAGGGGTGAGTTCCAATATCGAGACTGCCTAGGTCAGGTTTTCCTTGGAGCCTGGTCTGTGGAGAGCAGACTCTGAGCAGCCTCCTTCCCTGCCCAGGTCCTTGCTCTATTTCCCACCAGGACTACTGGGGGCATCACTATGTTCCACAGTTGGGGCCCAGAATGAGCCCACTGTCCCCTGCCACAGATCTTCTCCCCTCACCTCCAATCCAACTTGAGCTCTGGTCAATAGTCCCTACATGTGGTGACCAGATTAAAACATCCCTGCAGTCCTGCCCTGTTGCACAGGGCAGCCCTCAGCCACTGGAAGGCAGGAACCTGGGATAAATGCTCCTCCTACTTGCCCCTCTAGCTGACAATTATGATTTGGTTTCCAGAAGGATCCTTGAGAGATACTATTGGGGTTGCCCTTCATGTGGTCATCTCTACATCACATCCCATTCTAGCTTTTCTCTCTTCTCCTTCGCTCTCCCAATTCTTTTCTCTGCTCCCTGGATCCTATTTCTTGGACTCATCCACCTGTCCAAAGTCCTGGGTCCAAGCTTTGCTCTTAGTGGTGGAAGGAGGGACCCAGCTAAGACCTGAGGTCCAACTCTAGGTGTCCACAGTCCTGTGCTGTCCTGATTCAGGGCCTTAGGCATATCATCATGTCACTCAATGCCTTCATGCTTGTCCTCCAGCCTCCCTGAGCTCCTGGAGATTGAAGGAGCTCAGTCTCCGCCCCAAAGACCCCTATGCAGGTTCTAGCCCTGAGTATGTGGTCAGTCACTATTGGGCCAAGAGATGAGTGAATGAAGAACAGAAGGACGCCTCATGATTAATGTTGTCTCCTTCCACTCATGGGTCCCTGGCTGCATCTCTGCTTTGAGAAAACTACTCTGCCAGTTCTGTCTGAGGATGTCCATGTCTGCACCCTGCAGAGCTCAGCACCTGCACAGTTGATGACTAATTTTCCCCCACTGACTTGACTTCAGTTTCTGTGCCTGTAGAATGGGGAACCTGCCATAAGGTGTGGAAGAGGGTGGTGGGCAGACAAATAGAAACAGTCCCAGGTGCAAGACTTGTGACATCCATCCTGCTGCTGAGTCCCTAACACAGGAGGACCCTGTTCCTGCTATAACTGGTGTAGAAGTTGGAATTGGTTATTAAAGGCAATTCAATTACTGGTCAGATGTGGTGGTTCATGCCTATAATCCTAACAATCTGGGAGGCCGAGGTGAGAGGATCCCTTGAGCTCAGGAGTTTGACAACAGCCTGAGCAAGAGCAAGACCCTATATCTACAAAAATAGAAACATCAGCCAAACATTGTCGGGGGGGAAGGTGCCCATAGTCCCAACTACTGGGGAGGCTGAAGCTGGAGGATCATTTGAACCCAGGAGATTTAAGTTGCTGTGAGCTAGGCTGATGCCAGAACACTCCAGCCTGGGGCAACACAGACTCTGTCTCAAAAAAACTAAAATAAAAATAAAGACAATTATGAATCTTCAGTCATGAAGAGTGCCATATAAATGTGAGTTGCCAGACAAATACCACAGAAGAGGACATCCAGAAGGAGAAAGCAACATATACGGGGATGGATATGGAATCCATGGATATGGATATGGAATTTGATAAAGGAAGCCCTCAGGGCAAAGTAGATCTTGGCCTCATGTTGCTTCACTGGCAGCACAAGTTCAGGGAATACAAACCACCTCATCCACCATGGAAGCGAACTGTGCCCCGATCTTTCCTTAAGACTAAGTTTCTGCATTACCCCTCTGAAGCCTGAAGGTGCTGTGGTATCTTGTTTGCCTTAACACTGAGAGCTCATCTAGGGTGGGGATCTTGCCCTGCTCCCTGCAGGGTGGGGAGATATTGGTCCAAAGATAGAAAATTTCAATTAGATGGAATAAGTTCAAGAGATCCATTTTACAGCACAATGGCTATAGTTCATAATGATGTACTCTTGAAAATTGCAAAGAGTAAATTTTGAATTTTTTTTTTTTTTTGTAGAGACAGAGTCTCACTTTATCGCCCTGGGTAGAGTGCCGTGGCATCACACTGCTCACAGCAACCTCCAGCTCTTGGGCTTAAGCGATTCTCTTGCCTCAGCCTCCCGAGTAGCTGGGACTA
>CAUYON010192838.1:0-29875 GCA_963573935.1 Arctocebus calabarensis
TGTAGTCCCAGCTACTTGGGAGGCAGAGGCAAGAGACTCGCTTGAGCCCAGGAATTGGAGGTTGCTGTGAGCTGTGGATGCCATGGCACTCTATCCAGGGTGACAGCTTGAGGCTCTGTCTCAAAAAAACAAAACAAAAAAAAAAAAAAAAGAAATGTTTTTATATAATTGAGATGGGGTAACCTTTCTTAGAATAATGCTTAGACCAGAAATCTTGCTATCTTATATCATTTTGTCCTTGATTGAAGTTTAAATATTTTTAAAAAGTTACTCAGTTAATATGATAATAGTATCTTTTACAGAATCTTTATGTCATTTTAAAAGCAAAAATATATTAAGGAAAAAATGTGACAAAGATTAAATATTCTTCAATTATTTTGCATAGTTCATATTTTATGGAGAAAGGGCCAATATACCAATGACTAATGAGCAAATGCATTAATAATTCATATAAAATGAATAATATTCATTCATCAAACTATTTTGATAATAATATTAAACTAGTTAAATATCAATAACAAAAATATTGAAACATAAAATTGATATTTTCTCCTGTAAGAGTGACAAATGCTAAAATAATAAGCTGTACCCAAGCAAAAGAAGGCAATGTAAGTCTCAGAATAAGAATCAATATATTCTGTCTTTCCGTTTGACAATTTGTCAATGTCTACCTGTAATTAAACTGGCAGACACTTATAGTCAGGATGTCTACTTCTAGGTATTTATGCTAATGGTAGTACAATAAACATAACTGTATAAAGACAGATTTCATTTTCCTTTCAAAATGTTTAAAATAGCAAAAGCTTGTAAATAATTTAAAAGTAATTAGTTTGAGATTGATTGTATATATACGGTAAATTTGCATAACAAAATATCACTCCTATAGTCTTGGGCAAAGGCAGCTTGGCATTTTGGAAATGAACCATGGATGAAGGAGGACACCATACACTGCTTTATTTACTAGGAGCTGGTATGTGGTTTACCTGATGTGGGGGAAGTCAAAACCTTATTGTGTTATGCCTTGTAGACATAAATCACTGGGCCGCAAGTGTACACCCTTTACAGAACAATGTCAAAGGCACAGAAATATTAGTAGTTTGAAGAAAGAGAGGAAATGAAATAAACCTATGAAGAAGAACATTGCTTTGGAGGCATGTAAAAAATAAAAACAGTAGACAGAGACAGCAGCATTACTTATCTCTGATTTTTCTATCCACTTTCTCTTAGAAGAGAATGCTTTTCATAATGAGAAAGGTAAATCAAATACTTAAGAGAAAACTAATCCCAGTATTAGAAAGATGTTTGTAAGAGAGTAACAGGTACCTTTAATGAGTTCAAGTTTCAAGGGTCAATTACATATTAAATAATTTGTGGCTAGGATTACTAATACATTGTCAATAGTTTAAGATATTATCAAATACCAGAGACAAGCAAATATACCAAATTTTAATAAAGTAGTGAGAGATTAACTTTGAGCCTTATAAACCAGTAATCTCCTTGCTAGTATCTCAAGGATTCTTGAAAAACTCATTAAGTAGATGTTCGGGGAGTAGTTGGCAAAGCCAATAGAAATGTAGACAGGATAATAGAAATTCAGTCTTCAGTTCAAACAAAAGTTATAAAACATCTGTTTAGAAGTATTTTAGATACAGAGGAAGTGAAAGATGTATAAAGATGGAAATGATAAGATTGTTCTTTCAATAACTGTGCAATCAATCTAGTTAGGATAAAGTTAGATATGTAATAGATAAAATATACATGGATTACTATGATAGACAAGTTACATTGCTTGCAGAAACAATGGTAATAAGCATTGCTTCTTTTGTGAAGGCTCCTCCATGCAAAATTAATTTTTCCATAATCTGGATACTATGGACCCAGGAGAATTTCACCACATTAGAAAAAATTTAAAAAAAATATCTTTTAGGTAAAATATACTACCATTAAAAAAACACACTGAGGTTTAAATTATAAATGTCTTGTAAATGTCCCATATTGCAAGGGACATTAAAATTTAGGGTATGTAAGTAGAGTTTTAGGAAACAGAATGCAGAAAAGATTCTCATTGTAAACTATGAGTAGTGATTGAATATATTTGTAGAAGTGAAAATGTTTTAGAGAGAGATTTGGAATGGAAAATTCTGGGCAGAGTGGACTAAGGCGATATCCAACACTGGAGCTGATTACAGTGTGAAGCAGGATGATGGAATGGGCAGTGATATGCAAGGGAAATTACTGAGATACTTTGCAGAAAGAAGAGAACACAATAAATAATTAGAAGTGTTCAGATAAGAACATCTTTGAGTAGATCTTTTTAATATGTGGTCTTTTTGATGACTACCCACATGGAAACCTTGAACATGTTGGTGGAAACAAAGGTCATAAAGTACAATGAGACATGTTTTGATTAAGATAAGCCTAGTTATGCTGACAACAGAAATAACTCCGTAATCTCAGAGGTTTAAGAAAATGTTTATTTGTCTCTCACTTTGTATTTCTAATGTGTTCAACACAAGTCTCTGAGAGAATCTGCTCTGTTCCGGGGCCCAAGAACTTGGATTGGTGACGACTCCAGGGTCATATAGCTTCATCATTTAGAATATAATGCCTCTAAGATTTCTGTGTTAGGGAAAGAAAGGACATGGAGAACTCTGTTCCGTTCTATGCTTTGGTGCAGAGGTAAAATATGTCACTTCCACTTGCAGCCCAGGTGTCAAAAGTGGCCCCATGGTCCTCCTGCTTCCTGAAAGAAGGCTGCTGACTGTCAGGAAAGTGCGTGGATTCTCTAGTGGTAAGGCATATCTCTACTACAAGAAATTAGGATAGTGAAGGGAACCTGGGAATAAGTAGCTCAGAATTGTTGCTGGGGCTGTAAGACTCAATCAGATCACTGGTGCTGGGAGTGATGTCCACGTAAAGAACAGAGTAAAATGTGGCAAAGTTTTTATTTACTACAGGAAGTTAGAATGGGCCTGGATGAAAGTGATGAACTGAGACTACTCCTGCGGAGGTTAAGGAAAGAGAGTTTTACTATAATCCAATTATAGCACAAGAATATGAGGAAAAGGGCAAGGGAGGGGAGAAGAGAGGGGAGGATCGGTGGAGGGAGGGTAATTGGTGGGATCACACCTACAGTGCACCTTAGAAGGGTACAGGTGAAACTTACTAAATGCAGAATGTAAATGTCTTAACACAATAACTAAGAAAGTGCCATGAAGGCTATGTTAACCAGTTTGATGAAACTATTTCAGACTGTATATGAAGCCAACACATTGTACCCTGTGATTGCATTAATGTTACACAGCTATGATTTAATAAAAAAAGAAAAGAGTTTTAAACAACGGAAGGGTTGAACAACACGGAGTGCAACTGAGGGATGGCAAGAAGAAAAAGAGGAGGTGTTTGGATCGCTCACATGAAGTCAGTGGAAATATTTTAAGAGAAAAAGAGAAAAAATAGCCCTGAAGATGACATTCACATCTCAGAATTTCATGGGTGCCTAAGTGAGTGGAGAAGAGAAGGCAGTGATTAGCATCATTTTTCTCTTAATCAACACAACCAATGCCAACAATCTGAATCCAGAAGTAAACATCTTCCCTTTCTCTTGAATCCTGTTTACTCTTCTACACAATGAAGGTTTTTAAAGAGCTTAATTCTAAACTTGCTTCCAGGTACAAACATAATACTAATAGCAACAAGAACAACAATAATAATCATGTCCAACTATTTATTGAGAACCATGAGCCAGGGATTGCACTTGAAACTTTCTCTGAGCTCTCTAATATATACCTACATCCATATTAAAAAAAAAAAAAAAAAAGATTAATGGTATTTAAATAAGACGGCTTGTCCAAAGACACATTTATTATGTGAGCAAATTTGGATTACATCCCAAAGCTGTATGTTTCCTTGGCCATAGTTGAAAGGAGACTAGATGCATTCAATAGATAAATCCTCTCTTTGTTTAGCACTATGATATCCTTGCTAAAACATTGTCAAACATGGATTGTAATAACAATAGAAGATTAAACAATTGCTGTTAGATGCCTTAACTAACAAATCAATTATAAACTAGAGTGAAGCTTTAGGATTTGACTAGGTCCTCTTCAAGGTATAATGAATGACTTTGATGAACACAGGTAAACACTGATAAGGGTTTCTTGAAGTTAGTCACTCTCTTGGTAAAAAGAATAATTTTTTCCAGTTTAGAATTTGTTGAAGTTTCATGAAATGGGAGCAGTGGTGACTGGTTTAATATGTTTGTTGAAAAATGCCCAGAGATTTAGCTGATTACAAGCTCAGTGTAGCTAACACAGTCATGCACTGCTAATTACACTGGTATAATCAATTAATGCAAGGGTGGAACCTAGAGACAAAGCCCCACAAATACTTTTGAGCATGATGTGAACTAGAAAACACCAGGGCTGCGGATATAGCCACCACATTTAAGAGTAACTCTAGTTACTTGGGGGCTGTTTAAAAGAGAATTACCAGGATGTTCTAGGCATTGGAAGCCACATCCTAGGTAGGGAGAAAGACTACACACATTGAGGCTATCTGGTATGGCTTAGATAAAAATTGAAGAGTTCCAAACATCTAAGTGACTAAAGTAAGATACTGCAGAAATTAGACAGTATCTTCCTTTATTGATCTTAAACATGACACTATGTAACTTTTAACTTTTGTCTTCAGTTTTGTCTCCTGGATTTAGAAAAAATTAGATGTGCAATTATAGCCATCCAAGGGATGAACTACCATTGAAATTACAATAGTTTTTTGAGTGTTTAATAAATAAAATGACATATTATTCATTTTCCAAACTGAGACACATTAGGTAATGAAATGGGTACTACTACCAATGGGCCTCAGAAAATGTGCATAAACTGGGGTATTTCAGGAAAACAGGGATTTTTCTGCCTTATTGAATTCTTTCCAGTCACTTTCTATGGTAAACATATTTGTTGCTTCTCTGTCTACGAATGAAGAACGTGAGTTCTAATAATGTGCCTCAATTCACACTAAAAGTATATGACAATCAAAATTCAAATCCCACTCTAGGAGGATGAGATGGGTGGATTGCCTGAGCTCACCGGTTCGAGACCAGCCTGAGCAAGAGTGAGATTCGATCTCTAATAATAGCCGGGCATTGGAGAGGGCACCTGTAGTCCCAGCCACTCGGGAGGCTGAGGCAAGAGAATTACTTGAGCACAAGAATTTGAGGTTGCTGTGAGCTTTGACAACAGGATATCCTACCGAGAAAGTGAAACTTTGTCTCAAAAAGAAAGAAAAGAAATGGTAGAAACATTCACCTTCTATGAAAGACAGTGGCCCATGTATTTTCTACCATGAATCCAATAACATCACTGAGTCTACAAATAAGCCAGATGTGGAAAAGAGAGAAAAAGGGCTGAAAGTAAATAGTGCTTAAGTTTCCTTCCAACTTAAAGTTTCTAAAATATCACAGAGAAGATTGCCTTTAAACTTTAGAAAGGCATGTTGAAGATAACCATGAAGAAGAATACTCAAAAAACATTGTTAAATGAATAAAAAGGAATCACAAAGAAATTATTTCTTGCACACTTGATGCCATGTAAAAGCCCCCTTTCCAGACAAACCATCATCCCATTTATTATAAATCTATCACCATCCATCTTTAATGGCTTTATCACTTATAGACTTAATAGAAATACGTTCACAGTTTTCTTTTGTGAATAAATTACACAGGCTACCAAGTCTGTCAACCTGAAGTTAAAATCCACGCTCTGCTTCTTACGGCTCTCTCACCTGACCTTTGTCAATTTAATTAGTCTACCTGAGTTTACTCATTTACAAAAGATAGTGATAATAGCAACTACCTTCCAGAATGGTAGCGAAAAGTAAATTGCTTAACACAATCTTTTTGGCATGAAGTTAACATTCAGCCAATATCCACTCTTCATTCTAAATTTTGCTCATGTACGCTCCTGCTTAGGTAATATGTGTTGTAATCTTTAGGAAGCTGAGGAGTGGGAACCCAGGCAGCTTTAAAGATTATCATAGCCTTTCTTATACCTTTGATGTTGAAAAGACCAATGAGACATTTAGACAGAAGAGCCAAGCAAGTTGAAAGGTGTTGATTTGCTGATCTGTTCTGAGTTACGATTGCATTGATTTTAAAAGTAAAGCCAGGCTCTGATTCAATGCCCCCTGCGTTTGATGCCATTTTTCAAGAATGTCAGAGCTGAAGAAAATGATCACAGACTGAGAAGAGAAGGGGGAAAATGCCACAATTCTGAAATATCTAATTTGGACAATTTCTATAGAAATCATCACATATTTTCTGACTCAAAATAGTAGGTACATATCCTTTCCACTTTTTAATAGTATTTAGTATTCATAATATTTTTGGTTCTTTGGCAGGAAGTATGACAAGTCTGGAAATCCAACCTCATGAGTCATTTCTGAGAGGATTGCTTGTGAAATTTGGGAAGGCAGGTCTCCACTGACAGTGTGAAAGGAAAGGTCGTCCTTGTCTTCAGGGTTTGAAAAGAAGTAATCCGTCACCAAGAGTGACCTACTATGGGAACAACATGGATGTCCTCTAAGAGTATGCAACAAGCCGGTGGTTTACATCGCCTTGAAATACAATACAGTGATACCTCTATCTACCTGAACTTTTTTTTTTTTCACAGTTTTAGGCCAGGGCTGGGTTTGAACCTGCCACCTCCGGTATATGAGGCCAGTGCTCTACTCCTTTGAGCTACAGGTACTGCCCCTGAACTCTTTAAATAAATGCTACATTGTTTAGAAATGGAAAACATTCACGAGCCTCTCTGGGAGGCTGAGGCGGATGGATTGCCTGAGCTCACAGTTTCCAGACCAGCCTGAGCCAGAGAGAGATCTCATCTCTAAAAATAGCCTGGTGTAGTGGGCACCTGTAGTCCCTTGGGAAGCTGAGGCAAGAGGATCCCTTGAGCCCAAGAGTTTGAGGTTGCTGTGAGATATGACAGTACAGCACTCTACTGAGAGCAACAAAGTGAGACTATCTCAAAAAAAAAAAAAATCATTAGCAGGTATAATTAGAAAAATCACAGAGGAAAGCAGAGGTGAAAGCAGCTGTTAGAGATAGACAACATTTAGATTGACAGAAAAGAGAACATGAAACATTCTAGTTTCCTTTACACAGAAAGAAACTTTATGACTAGCAACCATAAACAGTCTGTGATTTTCATTTACCATCTCATTCATTCTCCAGTAAGAGGATACATCTATTCCTAGTTCTGCCATCAGCCTCCAAAATGCAGTTGCTCTTAACTTACAGCAGCATCTATCCAGTCACATTTTATTTTATTGTATATATTTTCTTTTACTCTATTCTGCCAATAAGCATAAATTTAGAAACTGAGCTCCAAAATTACATCAGCAAATAAGAAAAAATGTTAATGAGCCATTTTCTACCTTCTTAGTTTTCGATTTAATTTAACCTACACCTTATGGTAGCTTGTCATTTGGGGACCAGATTTGCTGACAAGAACCTTCTCTTACAGCGTGAGCCACCTGCTAATCCAGAAGGGATTTGTCTGGTTTGTAACCTTTTATGTAGTTAACATAAATGGCTTGAACACTTATTTTATAGAACTAACAGTTGATATTTTTCATTTCTGATAGTCTGAATATCTGTACCATTGCAATTGTACATTGTATTACCATGCTCATCTAGAAATAAATTATTTGTAGTTTAAATAAACGGAAAAAAAAGAAAAGAACCTGGGTAGTATTCTTACCTGTGCCCATAAGATCCAATTAATTGGTTTGTTACAATTAAGCTGAATTAGGTTATCACGGATTTTTCTGAGAGTTCTTCTCACAGAATCTATGAATAATAATCTTCAGTAGGAAAACAAGTCACGTTCTTTATTTTCCATTTTAAAATATGATTTAGCTGCTCTTATTAAGTTGCATCTATTCAATTAATATTTTCCCTTTATTCTCCTTTAAGAAAAATATTAACAAAAGTACATCCCTGATGACAGATCCTTAACATTCAGCCAATGATTTATAATAATGAGAATTGCTCTGGAGACCTTAAATTGCCCATTCCATCTAAAATGAACTCAAATCTCAGCTCTCTGGATCATAATTCCACTCAGAGCTGATGTGACAAACTACAGCCCTCAGGCCAAACCCCACTGACCACCTATTTTGTTAGGGCAAGAAAACCAATAATGCTTTTTACTTATTAAGTGGTTGAAAAATAGAAAGAGCATGGTATTCCATGACCAAAAAATTATAAGACATTCAGATTTCAATGTCCAGAAACAAAGTTTTCTTAGAACATAGCAACTATTATTCATTTACATATTGTCTGTAACTGGTTTGTACCCCAGTAGCAAAGATAAGTAAAACAGAACACATGACTTACAGAGCCTAAAATATTGTCTATCTGACCCTCCGCAGAGAATGCTTGGAGACTCTGATATAGAGGGAAGGACACTAAATTTGAAATTAATTCAGGGGATGTTAGATCTAACCCTCGACCTATCATGTGCCAGACATGTGACTTCCAGGAAATAAATCTGAACTGTAGGAAACTCATGGTGAAGTGCCTTGTACTGAAAAGCAATGTGAAATGAAAGAAGAGAAGATATTTAATCAGATGCACACATTCCTTCACGCTGGACAATTAAGGCAATTATAATTTGATCAAGACTTTCCACAAGATATGCATTTAATTTTAGAAAAGCAATTTGGGTGCAAGGAAAAAAAAACTAAAAGAAAAAAATCTTAGACTGCCAAGTTCAAGGCACTAATTCATCTAAAATATGCAAAATTGCTACTTTCTTGATCCTTCCAAGGACCTTGCAGTCAACTTGTGGAGTGAAATGCATATAAAGGTTAGCCTCACCTTTTCACTTCAGACATGATGACAAGATATATGTGTGCATACAGACAGAGCGTAGGGGCCTTTTAATATATGCACATAAATGTACATGAGGAAGATCACCTACTGGGACCTACTGTCCTTGATGCCTCTAAAATTTCTCAATTAATAATAGTGTCATTTCAGAAGCAACCAAGTTGGAAATAAATCATAGGAAGATTCACTTTTCAGCAGAAAGCTGAGGCCAGGTCTATGTGTCTTTAAGCAGGTACTGAAATCTTATATGTGGAAACAATTGAAGGAAGCTTCAGGAAGCCTGGATGCTGGACCCTCGGGCGGCCGGCTGGCAGGAGGCACACAGACGGCCCAGTTTTTCCTTCTACAATCACCGTTTTCCGGTAACATTCCACTTTACCGAATGATGACACTTTTGTCAGTGATCCAAGTTCTCAATCCAAGAGCGTCAGGCTGCTCTCAACAAAGTGAACCACCTGGGACATGGCTGTTTTCATAGCCTGCCTGGCTCCTGTGGTGGCTTGTGTCCAGAGAGGATGTGGACGACAATGCCTTTGACTTGGGTCCGTGGGGGATCATAAAGGTGGAAGAAGATAGTGACATTAGGAAAACTGTCTCCTGGCTTGGCTATAAATCTAAGGCAAGATTATAGGATTAAGGGACTTATTAGTGGGTCAGAAGTGACCCCTAGTGGGGTCTGCAGCTTTCTCCTATTCAGGTAAAAAAATAACATCTACCATAATCCTGTATATACCAGGCACCACTTGATGAGGGTAAAAACGAAAGAAATTGAAGAAAAATAAATTTAGAAATAAAAGGAAGGCAGAAAAAAGAAACAAAAAATGAAAAAGTGAAAGCATGCAAAAGAACAAGAACTCAAAGTGCCAAAAAGAAAAAAGAGGAAGAAAATCCATATTGTCTGAGATTATTTTTTGCCTTTTTCAAACAAGCATTGGCTACTTTCACAGAAATAAGAAGAGTGCATCACTTTTGAATTCACAATCCTCTAAGAAGCTGGTATTAGTATTAAAAGTAGAATCCATACTCTTTGGTGAAGGAGGCAGAACATGGTGTAGTCCATCAGCTCCTATGTCTTTCTAACCCCACCTTATCTCCTTGCTTGCTGCTAGTGACACCACCTTTTTCTTAGCTTCCTCTAACAAACGAACTCCTCAGGTCCTCAGTGACTCAGGACCTTTGTACTCTGCTCCATCAGGCTGAAATCATCCCACAATTGACTCTGTCTTGCCATTGAGTCTCAAGCTTCCATGTTGCCCACCCAAAGAGTCTTTCACCAGCCAGTAAATACATCACCCTCTGCTATCACCATCACCACACTCTATTTCATTTGCTTCATATCATTTCTCTAATAATCTTATGCAGATTAACTTGTTTTTATGCTTAATGTTTGTCTTTTTTGCTGGAATCCAAACCATGAGAACAGGGTCCTAAAAACATAGTTGTCATGTAGCAAGTGGCCAGTATTAACTTGGGGCATGAAGAAATGAATAAATGCTTTGATAAGAGTTGCTCACATAGACATTTTAAAAAGTTGGAGTTGGAAGTGACTTGGAGGTGTCTGGATTCAAATCTTTCCACATTTATGTTACTCCTGAAGAAACAAGGACCCTCAAAATTCAAGAGACTTGTTCAAGGTCATGTATTTATTTATAGCAAAGCTGGGTAGAACCACAGGTTTTACTGTATCTGTCTGATCATGATTAAGTACTAAATTTCTAGTTCCGGAAGTGAAGCTGAGTGAGTGGTTTTATACAAAAACAGTCATGTTGTGGTGTTTGGATAAACTTCAAGAAATCTATTATGCCATCTTGTGTCCTCAAGACAAGATATGCAAGAAAAAGAAAGATGTTTAGCTAAATAAAGAACTATGGCTTATCTCCCCCCACCCTTTATTCCAGACAGACTTTGGTGATTACAGGTAGGAGAAAATGGTTGGCGGCATGGTCCCAAAATGGACGGGTTTTTAGGAGACTGAGCTCTCCTCTGTATAGCCAAGAGAGACCATATTTACATCAGCAGATTTAGGCAGCTGGAAAGGCAATGTCTTGTTCTCAAAGTTCTGTTGTGTTAGTAGCTAAATTATAATTATAATCAGTGGATCTAATGTTAAAGCGCTGACTTTTGTTAAGGACCTCAAGGCATGGGGTGGCAGGGCTTCACACTGAGGCTGCCCAGAGACAATTAACCAACTTCTTCTTTTTAGATGTACAAAGAAATAGAAATTATATAATTTTGTTTTGAGCCTGCATCAGCAAGTACATTAGTTTTCTAGGCCTTTTGTAATAAACTTAAGATCAAGGCCTCAGCAAGAACTATGAACCATAATCTGTTCTCTGCCTCTCCTTTAGCTTCTGCTCTTCGGCTGATAATCTTTGGCATCCCTGGGTTTGTACAAGCATCACCCTGATCTCTGCCTTCACCTTCCCATGACATTTCTCCTGTGCAAGGGCCCATCCCCAAATTTCACCATGTATATTAGATTAGGGTTTGCCTTAAAGAGCTCATCTTAAGAAATTATATCTTGAGCAACATTATTTCCAAATAAGGTCACATTCTACGGTGCTGGGTTTAAAATTTCATCATGTACAGTTTTGGGAGACACAATTATATTCAAGACAGCAAGGCAGGGGTTTCAGCGCCTGGTTGGATTTTATTGTATTACTGTGCCTCTTTTCCTGTTTACTAAAAACCTTTTCAATTCTTAATGTGCATTTATATCTAAAATCTCCTCTTTCCTTCTAGTGGAAATAGCAGAATGTAATCCTGCAGGGAGACTGTCTGTTAAGGCTTAACCTATAACACCAACATGTTTTATCTGGTCTAGTGCACTCCGTAGAGTCCAAGGAGGCTCTGAGCCATTTGTCTCTGTAGGCTCCTTAGAGTATTGAAGGTAATAAGCTATCACTGGGTCACAAAACAACAAAGTATGCACCTTATAGGGATTTATAGATGTGTTTCAATCCCTTCAAGGCTCAGGCAAATGTGGCCAGCTTACATAAGATAACTTTAAAAGGCCTATGGAATATGTTATAACTAGAAAAAATATCAGGATTGAGTATGTATGAAAAATTGCTGTCTCAAACCACTAAGCTCCTTGAATTGCACAGAAGTAAATATGTGAATGAAAGAATACGGGCACGAGGGAAAAATCCCAGAGCTTCCATTCACTGCTCTGGCCTGTGGGGCAAGCCATTTAATAACTCCAACAACCACCATTCTCACATCTGAATTACAGAGTCTGAACTAGATCAATTTTCCAAAGTTCCTGCTACCAACAACCACTTATATTATTCCCGCTTCTTATGAGTATCAAAATAGGAAATTTATTTTTATTGACTTGCAAATTTGTTTATTTATTTGAGCTATAATTCATACACTTCAGTTTTATTTTAATAAATGAAACAACTTAACTATCCATCAGAAACTGCTGAGCACAAATTATTACTATAAAGTGTAAGTATGAGCCTATGAAGTTCTAAAATTGTCAGGAGAAATAAAGACATCTCATTAGTTTATAGCACAGTCACAGTTTTTTAAATACTGCAAATTTTATAGGCGACCATGATTTTCAGGGCCCAGATAAGGATCTGTAAGAGTAAGTGATTGCTATGGATCTTTTCCTAGATCTCAAAAATTCTGAAATTAATTTTGTGCTTCCAATTAATGAAATGAGTGAAAAAAACAATGTCAATTATTGCCAGGAGTAATAGATTCCCTGTAGCACATGCCCCAAGTACCTTGTCTAATGATAGCATTTGAGGTTCCTTTTTACTGCAATTGGAGAAATTATATCAAATCACTGCAAGCTCAACATCTCTCACAGTAGTACAGAAAACTTCAAGGGTCTTTTTACAGAGAGCTATGCTTTAGAGCAAAGCCATTATCATATCCTTCCATCTTTCTTTAAGTAACACCTATCTTCATTTCCATGTCTTAGTAATTCTCCATTATGCTAAAAAGCAACATTAAACATCTACAAAGAGAAATAGGAGAGTTTTAGTTTCTACCTTCAGGAAGTTTACAATCTACATCTGCATAGTTCTCTGGATCAGTCAAGCTGTCAAGGCACTGAGAAACTGAGAAACGAAAGCAAGGAGGATGAGGGAGAGAAAGAATTAGAGCCATGAATGAGAATGGAAAAGCCATGATGAGCAGTAGAGGGGTATGGGGAGGAGGGAATGGAGCAAGGTGCATATAGTAAATAAAGAGATAAAAGAGAGGAAGAAGGAGGTGACAGAGGACAAGGGCTGGAAGCAAAGATGGGCTTTTCTAGGAGGTCCAGAAGACACCTTTCCCTCTGCACAATTGGCCACGATCAGTGCCACTCTCTATTACATCTTACTCTGCTGAGTTGTGACTGTTCTCGGAGAAGTTGCTTGGTGCAAGTGCTGTCGATATACTGGCTCTCAAGAGAGTGGTTCAACTCAGAGTATAAATTTCAGGTGTTCCATGAAATAAACATTCTTTTACTGTAATTCATTCAATCCACATTCATCGTGGAGCAGCATCCCTAGAAGTTTTATTCACCCTACAGATTCAATCACAGCATTTAGATGTTTATGTTATAAATCCAGTAAGGGCAAGTGACAAAATGCCTCATTTTATCCTCTAATGGATATATTTGGATTGAGCTAGTACTCCTGAAAAAGAAGAGGCAGTATAGTTTTAGTTTACTGAGGGGGAAAGAGAGTTTTGGACAAAAATAAATTTTTCTCTGCCCTAGTCCTGCCTCTGCCAGCGGGTTCTTTCCAAAAGTTTTTGTTTGTTTGTTTGTTTTGTTTTTTAAGCAAGTTAGCATCCTTAGTTTCCTTTCTAGGAAGTGAGAAGCTGAGGTCTGATTCTTAATGACATATCCAGCTTTATTAGTCTGTGGTAAGTCAGGTTGTCGGAAATTATAGTCCGGGGATGAGGCATAGTCCCAAGTCTTTATCAAGAACCTCACTGCTCATTGACAAATTATATCACAACAGATAGAAATTTTTAAAAATCCTTGTTTTCATGCATTCTAGGGGTTTATCTAGGTCAATTGTGGTGATCAATGCATTTATACCACAAGTTGAGACAACTGCAGAGTGTCTGCTGATTTAAACAAGCCTACTATGAGTCATTATAATGCACGATTCACGTTCAAAGATGTGTGTAGTAGGAAAGTGGAAATGGCCCCTGAAATGGTATGTTGAGATGAGGAGGCCACTGAGCAAGTCATTCTCTCTTATTCAGTCACTCTGAAAGAAATGACATAGAAAATACACACATTCAGGACTTTCCTTCATGAAAACAAAGACTTGCCAGTAAGAGAGGAGGCTTTGCTAAGAGAGTGTGTAGCCCTTGGAAATAAATAAAGATCAAGTAAAGGGATATCTTCCCAACAAGAAGGGATGAGCTTGACATTAAATAAAGAAAAGTGTGAGGCGTGGCCGCTCTCAGCTTGAGCACTGCATTAGGAACTGGAATTGAGGAGAGATAGTTGTTTTCAGATGATCTCCATGTGCTTCCTAATGTCTGATTTCAAGGTGATTCAGATAAATTAAAGAAGAAACTACTCGCTGAAGAATTTTTTGAAATAATCCTTGATTTATAATATAATGAAGGAATAATGAATTAAAATAAAACATATAGAATAATGCAAAGAACAAAGAAAAGCAATTCTCTTCATGAAATCATCATGAACTCTCTCTATCTGAAACCAGGAAGAAAGTAGAAAATTTGAAAATGTAATACTGTGGTACATGACCTACAGTGATGCTGAATTCTACTTCTCTGCTTGCTCGTTACATAGGAAATGTATTTGTGTGTGTGTGCATGCACGTGTACGTATGAGTCTGGACAGTTAAGTTTGCAAACTCATCCTAGAAAAACTGCTTTGAAGCATAAACTAAGCATTGGCATCAGCACCTATCTTCCCATGGAGGGAACCTTGAAGGCGATGGTAGTGATATTCAGCAATGAAGTATGTAGCACTTTTTCTAGGATGAGTTTGTGAACTTAATTGTCTGACCTTGTATCCACACATATTCATGTAGATGATGCACACATTTTTTATGCACAATCCACATCATGGTCCTATATATTTAAAGGAAAATATAAAATTCTAAGAAATAAAGGTGTCCCAGGAAGCATTACAGCTATTAATAACAACTATAAGGACAATTTCATGGACTAAGGAAAGATCTAAAGACAAAAAATAGAATGGTTTCTTTGGGATGTCTTTATTTCTGATTAAATAGTTCAAATTGTTGTGATAAAGAAAACATCATGAATACAAGCAAAGGGGTGAGTCGATCTGGAAAAAAAAAAAAAAAAAAGATCGAGTGTGGTGTGACCAAAATAAAAGAAAGATTTTAAACATATATTCAAATCATCTCTTTACAGAAGTTGTCATCCTCTGTTCCAGGGTGGGGTAATGAGGGCATTGGCTATTTCACCTGCTCAGAATACTTCCTTTCTTGAGGATTAGCAGTCCCTTAACTTGGAGAAACTTTTCCCAATTTTAATATGTAAGATCAGAAGGGGATATCATCTGAAGATGACATCCTATGTTTTGAAGCAGATTTCTGAACAAAGGTGGATCAATCAGAATTCATTTCAAGAATTATTTTTAGTTGAAATTTAAAGAAGAAGCTGAGACCTTCTCTGTTGGGGTCCGTAGAAGATTTAAGCACCAAAACTGGTGATGGAAGTATCATTTATGTGTTTATAAGACCAGTGTCTTAGGTAGTCAGAACACCATGGAGCCAACACAATAAAGAGTTTTACTTATTTTATTTTTAAATCATTGCCTTCAAATATTCTATACTTAGTGTACCTTCTGCTCCCCTTCACAGCATTTCAGGCAGATGCTATAACTCCGTGACCTTCTGTAAATTTTAATAAAAATCTACTTCAGTCCAATCTAGAAGTTATTGATATTATTTCTGTTGAATTCTTCTCCTTGATCTTAGGTCACCGTTTGATCCATGGCCTTTTCTCTCTAGGCCCCTTCAGTTTTAGGACAGGTGGTTATGAATGAGAAAATGATAAATGCCTTTTTTCTGTAATTCTCAACATTTTCATCTCTGGGCTGCCAAGACCTTCTGTCTAAAGAGCATTCTCAGGGGACATGTGTGAGAGCTTTGTTGAGGTCTCCACACAGTAAAGACCTTTGATTTATGAGAAACTTCTGCCTTTTCTTTCCAGGTCCAACTTCTCTCCACAAGTCAGGCAGCCCTCTCCAGGAAGGTAGTAGAAATTTTGCCCCATCCTCATTCCTTGGTAGACAGCACGTGGGGGACAAGTTACTGCAATCCTCATTCCCTCAATGTCATCACAGGCTGCTCCAGCCAGCCTCTGACCTTCTGTAGTCTTTTCATGCCAAGGAGAACCCACTACTTTAGTTCATATACTAAACTCCTGGGACAAATGTCAGATTCTCCTAAGAACTCTTTCCTGAGTTTAGAGGTGGTAGCACTATGTAGGTCTCCAGGCTGCTCAATCCAGCAAGCATGCAGCTGCAGATAGATGCCAATCCCACAATTATAATTCTCATGTCACTGATCAAATTCCATGGGAATGTGTGTGGCAAAGCTCAGCTTTGAGCTGTTAGCAGAGAAATCCATGAAAATCAGCAAAGTTCTTCTGCAGACAGAGACATGTTAGCCAAACCACAGGGAAAAGCAAGGGTAAGAGAAAGTGAGAGCCTGGCTGTCTTTATGCCTTGTTGAATTAGGACCATCCTTGCTTAGACTTCCCATGGTGTGGTTACAAGAGCCAGTGAATCTTCCTTTTTGTTACATAAGTTTGAATTTTTAAGAACTATATAATGTTTCTTTCTGGCAAATTGTTTAAGTGTGATTTTATCTATAGTAGAATGCCCTACAGTTAAGCATCAGAATCATTGAAGAGGAGGAAAAAGAGGGATTGAGAGAGAGAAAGACAGAGAGAGGGAAAGACAAATGCTCCAGGTATCAAAGGGTTTTGACATCATAATTGCAAGTGGGGAAGTAGAGTTGTGTATCTTTTAAGAGCTCTATGGTTATTCTTGAGTAGAAATAGAAATACTCAAGGATATTCCAACTTAGCAAATTCATATTTGACAGTTACTTGGTTCATGGTATTTTATTCATTTTTTAACAATAAAAAACTATAAACAGCTTTTATAAAAGCAGTTGAATTTGCAATCCATAAGAATGTCATTTGTTTTAAAACACCTATACATACAGAAATCAAATATTATCCACTTCGATGTCAGAGAGGATATCCTAGGTCAGGAAAATCGTCATTGGATAAAAAATACTTCAACATTTTTTAAGTATTCAGGAGTCTCCAAAGATCACATTCTGGCTGCCTTTTGTTCCATTAAATCAGTTTGAATTCACATCAGCAGGAGAGGAGTTGGGGCAGCAGAAACAAAGGAAAACATTTTTTTCTCCTTATAGTATGAACATCCCTTTTTTCTAATAAATACAGATATTATTTTGAAAGGCTGACCCCATGATATTTTGCTTCATTTCACACATTTCCCAAATTCCTAGCTGCGATCTGAGAGATTCAACAGAGTTGTCTGCTAGATGGCCAATGCTGAAGTTCTATCAAATCTACACCAGTCACATGGGAGAGTGCTGACGAATTTTCGTCTCTGAATTATTTCTTCAAATTTAAATCTGGTGAAGAGACTGGGGGAAAAAAAAAGATGCATTAGAAACAAAACAGTGTTATCATTCTAAGTGAAAAGACTGCAGGTTTAAGGCCAGAAGTTCCTTGTTCTTTGTTTCAGTAGATAATGACATCCAGCCACAGCTTCTTCTAACCCTCCTCTGATGTGGTGTGGACCGTTGCATTGTCTGCCCTTTGGATTACCCTGCGCTCAACTCCATAAGTGAGACTGAAAGGTAAATTCTCTGTTCTATTATGTCCCTGCTCAGTTCCTCCGCACCCACACCCAATAGCTTATCAGTTTGAGAATTCCAATCTAATTAGTAAGCAAAGTTTGAGAATTCCAATCTAATTAGTAAGCAAAGTAGGTACTTTGAAGACATCTATATTTTCCTGCTACCTAAATCTGTGCCACAAGCGCCTTTCCTCTCAAAAACAACAACTTTCCTCATCTTTGCTTCTGTTCCCATTACACTGCTCAGGAAGTATGCATCCTTGATGCTAAACTTAAAAATAACCGAGGCACTCTTTATGCATGGCATGAGTGCCTCAGTACAACTTATATCACTAGACTTTCCACTTTGATGAACCTGATATCTCGCCAGACGTGAAACTC
The DNA here is from genome assembly GCA_963573935.1 of Arctocebus calabarensis. Taxonomy (NCBI): domain Eukaryota; kingdom Metazoa; phylum Chordata; class Mammalia; order Primates; family Lorisidae; genus Arctocebus; species Arctocebus calabarensis. The sequence goes on from CAUYON010192838.1 coordinate 18,144, forward strand.
AAACTTTAAAACAACCCCAGCACTCCATGACGCTGAGGATTGTGGATTGCTTGATCACAAAAGTTGAAACCATTCTGTGCAAGAGTGACACCCCAGCTCTAAAAATAGCTTAGCATGTGACTCGCACCTGTATCCCAGCTACTTTGGGAGGGTGAGGCAGGAGAATCATTTGAGGCCAAGAGTTTGAGGTTGCTGTGAACTGGGATGCACACCATGGCACTCTACACAGGGTGACAAAGTGAGACTCTGTCTCAGAAAAACAAATAAATGAAAACAATCCCAGGGGCTGGATGCAGTGGCTCACACCTGTAGTCCTAGCAGTCTGGTGAGTGGATTGCCTGCGCTCATGGGTTCCAGACCAGCCAGAGCAAGAGCCAGACTTCATCTCTAAAAATAGCAGGGCATTATGGTAAGTGCCTGTTGTCCCAGCTATTCGGGAGGCTGAGGCTAGGGAATTGCTTGAACCCAAGAATATGAGGTTGCTGTGAGCTATGACGCTACGATACTCTACCATGGGTGACAAAATGAGACACTCTCAAAAAAAAAAAAAAGAAAAGAAAAGAAAAGAAAATCCTAGGATTAAAACGAAACAAAACAAAACAAAAAACACAAAACCAAAACAACAAAAATACCATTTCCTTACATTAAAAGTCTAAACATAACCACATAAAAGTGTTCTCATGGATGATGGAAAAGTTAGGATACAGAGGGCAGGTCTGCTTCTATAAAAGATGGGAAGTTAAAGCAAGTAAAAAGTATAGAAACTTAGTGCTTAAAAGCTTTCTCATGAAAATGTGAGGTGGCCTGTGCCCTGCATCATGATGCTTTCTTTGATGGAACTTTTGCTTATAAGACAAGGAATGCATTCTTACTGGGCCATATATCTGTTTGAAAAAGGAAAAAGAAAGAAAAAAATGTTATATATATGATCTAGCAGAGGCAAATAAATCACTTATAATTTGATCCCAAAGTCAGAGGATATCAGTGATGGTAAAGGTTTTTGGGAACTTCATATCTAACACTTTACCTCTACAAATATTAATAGTCAGTCCCAGAGAGACCTGGCTATATTATCGCTCAAAACTAGGTAGATCTCTTCCATTACTGATATCAGTATTTCTTCCATTGTCGCATTCTGACCCTATAATTATTGTATTCTAGAAAGAACAATGAAAGAATTTTGAAAGTTAGGCTGATTGAAATTAATTTACTCTCTCACTTTTCTCGAAATTTTTAATCAAACGTGGGCATTGTAAATATGTATTAGTGATTTATCTATAAATGGAAATCACAACCTTAAAAAAAGTGAACAAATGTGATTTTCTTGACTTCAACAAGATGTTAATTTTCAAAGAAATAATTAGGATAATTTAAAATAACCACTTATACCTTTTATCTCTTGTTATTCCTCTTCATGCTCTTTTCCCTCTCTTTGCCTTCTCTTCTTGAAGAATTTCCAGTAGCCCATATGTCTGGCTGGGCAAGGAAGGCAGGGAGAGAGAAATGGCACAGTGAAATCCAAAGTTGAGTATGGAAGCTGGATGGAGGTGAGAAAAGAGGCTTGACTTGGGGATGATGGCAGACCACCCCATGGCGCTGCACCCTAACTGCTGTGATGGGGAGTACACATGGAAGCACAACCTAATGTAGGTAGCAGAGCCTCAGCAGGGTGAGGGGAGGATCCACACATGTGTAGGAGGTGGCAGCAGCAGTGGCCTGTCCAAGGTGTTAGTCCCAAAGGGGAATAAGACACAGGTACTCCCAGAGGGACGTTCTGAGAGAATGTTGGTGTTTCACTGGGTAAAAAAAAATGTCCCCACCAGACAGTGTTCTAGCAAGTGGAAAGGTAGCATCTAGCTGACTTTGTTGGATTGCAATTAAAGATGTGAATGTGAACACATTTAAATATAGATAGGGACATATATAAATAAATATTGCTATAAATATTGCTTCTTTCTGTCTTTAAATATGTATCTTATATATTTTTGTCTTACTGTGGTCGAGTTGCTATAATAAATTACTATACACTGGGTGACTTAAACAACAAAAATTTATTTCTTATAGTTCTAGAGCCTGGGAAGTCCAAATGACAAGGTTTTGAAAAATTCAGGTCCTGGTGAGGGCCTTCTTCTTAGCTTGTAGATGGATGTCTTGTTGCATACATATATATTTACGTGGTAGAGAGACAGAGAGAGAGAGGGCAAATGACCTCTCTCCAGACTCCTACCACCATAGGGCTTCATCTTTATGACCCAATTACCTCTCAAAGTACATCACATGGGAGTTGGGTTTTCACCATATGAATTTTGGGGGAATATAAACATTCGCTCCATAGCAATACATACACACCCAGAGATGTATTTCATGTTCTTTACACATATACTTCCTACTACTTCTGACCATGGAGGAGGGCTGGGAACAGTCACACTCCAAAAGCAGTGAGCATAGCTAATGCTTGGGTCTTGAATTTAAATATCATTGTCACCCACAAGCTTCTAGGGTTCCCTGGAGAAATGCCTGCTTCTATGGCTACAGCAAAGAAAATACCAAATGAGTCTAAAACGTTTAAGAAATTCTCAGTTAATGATTAGGTTTATGTGAAAAGGTATAGATGCCAACTTGAAAGGGCTATTACCAGACATGTCTAGGATGATTTAAACATCAAAATAAATAGAAAATATTGATAGATCATAATATTAGGAATAAAGAGAAATTCATGATGAAAGAAAGAAAGAGAGGGGGAAAGAGAGAAAGAGAGAGAGAAGGAAGAAAACAAAGAAATAGAGAGTGATGAAGAAAGAAGAAAGAAAGATAGAAAGGAAGGAAGAGGGAAGGGAGGGAGGGAGAGGGAGAAAGTTTGCTGAACATTGGGATATTTATAGCATCAAATTGTCTCTTAACAGTCACTTCTTAATTACAAAAAAAAAAAAAGAGTAACTTTTTGATGGACGTCACTAGTAGACGGCCCCTTGATGAAGAAAGGAAGGTAACATAATCAGGGATGGAACAGATTGCCAGTGTCTGTCAACCGATAGGATGCTATGATAAAAAAGAAAAAAAAAACCTCACTTCAGAGATGATCCTGACAGGAATCATAACTTAAACCAGCTTCTACTGAGACAACAAATAAATTCAAGGTGTGGGACATTTACCAAGATAACCGGTCTGTTATCTTCAAAAAGACCAAAAACCTGAGGTCTAAAGAGACAAAAAAAGCCTGAGAAGCAATTTACTGACTGAAAGAGGCTAACGAGTCTTGACACCAAATTCGACATATGACTCTGAACTAGATTCTTTTGTTGTGAAGGCCGTTCTTGGATGATCGGTACACCTTGAAGGAGGTACAAGGATGGATGAGATGGTGATAATGTATGGTGCCACTCAGAGTTCTCCAGAGGAAAAAGAAGTATTAATATATGCATAGTATGCATACGAGGTCTAACAATCAAGTTCGTGAACTCATCCTAGAAGTTTTACCCAGCTCATTACTGAATTTCACTACGTTCACCTTCAAATTATTCCCCTTGGGAATGTAGGCAATGACCCCAGTGCTTACTCCACCCTTCAAAGTGATTTTGGAGCTCTGTTTCTGGAATGACCATTGTGTGAGGGATGACAAGTAAGGTCATAAATTTGCTACTATACTTTGGCTACATTGTACAAAGAACTCACTAAGATTTCACTAGTTTTTGACATCACAGATTAGCAAGATGAGGCCTAAAATTTTTCATCGCATGTAGTCCTACTGATCTGTTTTTAATAGAAATTATGTAATTGGGTGATGCCTGTAGTTCATTGAGTAGGGCGCCGGCCCCATATACCGAAGGTGGCAGCTTCAAACCCGGCCTCAGGGGATTGAACCAGAAAAATAGCCGGGCCTTGTGGTGGGTGCCTGTAGTCCCAGATACTCAGGAGGCTGAGGCAAGAGAATTGCCTAAGTCAAGGAGTTGAAGGTTGCTGTGAGCTGTGTGATGCCACGGACCTCTACCTAGGGCAATAAAGTTAGACTCTGTCTCTACAAAAAAAAAAAAAAATTTATGTAATTATATAAGAAAAATGTCTTTGTTTTGAAAGATGTATACATCAATGTTTTTGAAGGCAAGTGGGTATCTTGTCAGCATCTTACACCATTTAGTGGGGAAAAGGGATTTTGTGCTGTACTCATATATGCTTTGTAAGTTTGCTATAGCTACAAATTTAAATTTTTTTAAATAAGAAAATTAAACAATCATTTTGTGTGTGTGTGTGTCTGTGTGTTGTCTATTGCAAGTTTAAATCCAATGCCAAGAAACATGAATATTATATATTTCTCAGGCCATATATTATATGTCTCCAAGAGAGTTATAGGTCATTGTTCTTTCCCCTCTGGCCACTAAGACTGAGATCTGTTCAGATTTGGGGCTTCCATAACCAGTACATTTAGCTCTGCTATTTAACATTTATTTAAAGATAGCCAAGTTATTGTTTGAGAAGAATCAAATTTATACTAAAGCACGGGCATTCTCTGAAGTTGGTCCTTCAAACTACCATGCTCACGTCTATCGGGCTCTCCAATTCTTGCTGTGGAAGGGAATGAGATCACCCGCAGGCCTAGAGGTCATCTGCTCACTCTCAGAGAGTAAAAATGTTATACATTTACTTTAACCGCCAAACAGCCTCAACTCTGCACTTGTTAGGTCTAGCTCAGAGTTATGCAAAGAATTCTGAACCTCCTTCACTATTAATACCTGTCCCCGGGGCTTCTCCTTTCTTCTGTCCATCCCTCCATTCCGCAGCTCAGGCTAGGGTAGATGGGAAAACCCGTAGCAGAGGAGACGGGTGAGTTCAGGTTGCCTTCATGGTTTTTCATTCTGAGAGGGTCCCATTCACACACACAGACCTCATCCCAAATCTCTAGCTGTGTTCTGATCCCTGCATGGTAGAAAAGGAGGGTGGGCAGAAGAAATGCTTCAGAAAGAAGATATATTTTCAATTAGCTTTTAAATGTATATTTATTTATTTTTGATAACAATCCTCTGAGCCCAACCTCCCAGCCCTCTGAGTAGCTGGGATCACAGGCACACACTGGAAAATAGACACTACTAAGGGTGTGGTGCACCTGAGCTAGCCAGAGTTCAGAGCTGATCCTTTTTTGGGAAGGTGTTGGGGGTGGGAGAGTGGCTCTTGTTTCTGCAGAGCCCCATTCTGGGAGCTCTCACGTTGCAGAGGGGCCACACCGTGGCTGGCTACTTATGCTCTCCCTGGTGATCTTGGTTCTCAGATCATTTCCACACAGGCCTTGCTCTCAAGGAATTCTATTATTGTTGCAGGAAGACAAGGCCCAATGGAGAGAAAAAACACCCAAACACCACGTTTATAAGAGGAAGGGCTTATTCACCAGCTGGGAGCTTATGGCATAGACGAATTCCAAATGGCCACGCTAGCTTGATCTGTCTCTTTTTATTGACAGTCAAGAAGTTCCACCCCACAGGTACCCTTCTCATTGGCCAGTTGGAATCAAGCTGGAGATGCTAGTCCAGACCCCACAGAACTACAGGATTTCACAGAACTTGGAAATTTCCAAGTTCCAGGAAGTAAGTTTATAAATTCCTAAAGGCTGAGTCACCATGGAGAGGACCCTGTAAGTGTATCCTTGTGGTCTACTTGACAAGACCTGTTCTCCCAGACCTCACCCTTCTTGGGTATCCTCTCTCATTATATCTCAGGGCAGGTTTCTTGCTCACAAGTTCCTGAAGAAGTATTTAGAATGACTCACCTGCTCCTACACTTTCCTGGTCCTCTCTCTCTCTCACTTTCTTCTTTCTCTTTTCACAGAAAATGTTCATCAGAGTCATAATCTAAACTGCCCCAAAAAGGCTATTGCTGGCGTGTTTGCTCAACTGTGAGGCAGACATCAATTCACCAGCTCCCCAACCTCCCAGAGAACACAGACCAAGCTCTGTAATTGGCCCTGTAAAGTTAAGGTGAAGAGGGGGAACATTGCTGTTTTTCTTCCATGAGAAGGAAAATTCAATCTGCATCAACAGATTTTTCTAAGGATATTTTCTCACTAAACTCAACTCCCCTAGCAATTATACTTAGGTACATTTATATCACTGAGTGAGTAAGGGATCAGATATTTTGAAAGTAGTTTTAAATATTTTAACTATGGTGGTGGTGGTAATTGCCATGGTTTGCAATTCTTCACCTTTCCTGTGTGGTTACCTTTCCATGCACATGGTAGGGTTATCCTCTCAGCAATCCTGTTGGTTGTTAGAGCTGTGTACCTAGTTCTGGCCAGCTAGTTCATAATATAAGTGTCACACATAGGCAGGAGTATATGGCAAAGGTGCGGAACTTGCCAGGGGCCTTTCTCTCTCAGGGGATGACTGGCGGTGCTCTGGACTGAGCTGAGGTCTCGGAGTAAAGGCACCAGAGAGGAAGCCCCAGCCATCTCTTAAGACTACACAGTTTCAGCAAGAAAGAATCCTTTGTGGATGAACCACTGGGAGGCTGGGTTACTTTTTACTATCATGCAACCTTATGAGCCCTAACTGATTTCAAATTTCTGCAAAATCGGTGACGTACCTCCCTTTGGTGTGTGGAAGCACTTGCACCAATTTCTTTGTTTTTTCTAACCTTTGAGGCCTCTGCTGAAACTGAGGGAGAATCCTATTTAGAATTCTGCAAGTGTTTGTACTATAGTTGCCAGCACAGCACAGACTCTGAAGACATAGCACCTGCCTTCCAATCCTGAGACTTTGTGTCTTTGGTCAATATTCTTGACTACTCCCCTCTGCACTTCAGTTTTCTTGCCTGCAAAATATAGAGAATAGTACTTTCTATCTCATAGATTGCTGTGAAGATGAATACAATGAATATTGTTAATAGACGTGGATCAGTGCCTGCTACATAGCAAATTCTGCATCCATGTTTATTAATGTGGTGTATAGTTTTTAACTTCCATTTTTCCATCACTAGACAGATGAAATTTCTCAAACTTGCTGCTCTTTTCTGCCTGGGTGTGCTAAAATGCCACATCCTTGAGTCACATTTATTACAACTTGCAAAGATCCTTAATTTCTTTATCTAACTGCTCATAAGTCTAACCCCAAACACTCTTCAGTTCTCATCAAATCAATTTCTATAATTATTAGAACTATTTCTGTTTAAACAGATCTTCACAAAGCAGGAGTGAAGAAACCTTCCTGGTTTTATGCTTTGCAAGACACCAGAGGCAGCCAATTTATTATGAGAATTGAACTCACTTTTAAATTTGTGTTGTTGTAAATATGACCCACCATTGCTTTGACTACAGGAGGGGGTAAATTGCTCTAGAGGGAGGGGGACACATGGAGCAACTTCCTTAATTGTTATGACAATTTGAACCTGGTTTTTTTTACTTTATTGAAGTTATTGCTATTATTGAAATATCGACTTCCACACGATGCTATAAAACATACTTATTCACTGTATCTAACTTGCGATGTTACCATTTAGCCTTTCTATCCCTAATATGAGGTAGGCAAGGTAGGCCTGGCTCTAACATTCTGGGGTTAGATGATTGGTCATGGAAAATACCAGGAAATGAATGGACAGGAAAATGTTAAGTTTCTTATTGGGTATGATGCTTTTGTTTTGAATATATATGTATTCTCTCTAAAAAGCTGAATGAATTTTTATTCCTATTGAGTGAAGAAGGGTTTTTTAAAAATTTTCTTTTAAAGTTTTTTTATTTGTTTTGTGTGGAAGATGGAATAACATATGCTATTTGTTGCTTTTATGCAGCTAATAATCCTGTTTCTACTCCAGAGACACTCAGAATCTCACAATTAGAATATTATACTTGACAATAAAGTGTATGGCATTTTACAGTAATTTAAGAGGAATAAAAATTTTTACATGAATTGTTAAAATATCCTTCTTTTTCTCCCTTTTTATGTAGAAACTTAATAGAAATGTTTCTATGAAATCTAAGATAACCTTGGAATGAGTTTACTCTCTTAGCGTATATGTTCTCCTTGGACATTTATTAGGGATGCTAACATTTTATTCTGCTGTAAATTTTAGTTGCTCTCCTATTCTTTACAACCAACTTTTCAAGGTTTAATGCCAGTTCCTAATTTGACTTTAAACTTGGCAAGTTTTTGAGTGTATGTGATATAAGACAAGCTTCAGCCTCCCTCTTTAATCTCTACTGCTTTTGTTGAATTCCTTTGGGAAGAGCAAAGACAACAAGAAGTAAGTTGACATCAATTGTAGTTGTTATTTGTGGGAAGGCGATGTGCTCAGATTCTTGCTGAAAACAAGCTGTGAATCGCCCTTAGATGAAGAACTGTGCAGAGAAAACGTGTGTGGGAGGCAAATTTCTCTGTAAAATAGGTTGTTAAAAGTCATCAAAGTCATCAGTTTGTATGTTCATTTTTGAATACAAATTATTTTATCTCATTGTATTGATCTAATTAATGGTAGAGCTGTGTTTTATCCAAAACTTTGATTTTTAGATTCGATTTTCAAAGCTAAAACTCAAGCTTATGAAAAAAAAAATAAAACCTCCTAACTGCTTTTGGTTGTTTACCCTGCAATTTACAAAATGTCAGAATTATATAAATCTGTATCTGGAATTTCCTTAAGAAATATTTTCACATTTTAATAGAAACCAGCTTCACAAACTGGTATTTAGTATAGAAATTACCAAAAGATTCATATTTTATTTAAAATAAAATTTTTATACTACATAGCATGCATATTATGTGAAATTAATTTGTTATTAAACAAGGTACAACAGTAACTGACCAGAAACCTTATTCTAATATGAGTTTGTTTCATACTTTATGATACAAAATTTTTATCTTTTTCCTTCATAAATCTTGCCTTCATTTTAAAATTCAGTAAAACTGGGAAATTTTTTCTTCAGGGTCATAGAATTCAGAAAAGTTTTCTTGGATAGATTTGATAAATATCTTTGGAGAAAGTAGGATATACTTAAGAGCATTCCAGATCTTTATAAGAAAACAGTCTGATAGGATTTCTCCTTTGAGTTACCAAAAATATACCTTTTGAAATAATCATCTATCTCTATCGTAGAGATCTCCAACTTCGTTTGTTATTCACTTGCATCGTCTAAATTTCACAACCTACCAATTTTAATATCATACCTTAATTTCGTGCTGGATAAAGTACTATATATTTGGCCACTGTTCCTGACACTGTGAAGCATACACTATTATCTTTTTTAAGAAAAACCAATGAGGATGATCTTTGAGAAGCTAAAAAATTCCACCAAAGAGTCAGAATTAACAGCAGATCAAACACTCAAACTCAGATACAACTGTTATTATAATCTAGGCTCTTACTGCTCTATAATTCTGTCTTGCAAATGTCCAGTCTAATTTTAATGTAGTGTTTACATAAAAGGCATGCACTTTCTAAATAGGAAAACTTGGATGCCCTTAATATGTCTTAAATAATATGTCCTCTTTTCTAAATTAATGAAATTCTTATTATCTTTTTTTCTTATGAGTTTGATTAATGCAATCTCCTCTTCTTACACCATTTTTCTGCACTTAAAACTTACAAGCTTGTACTGTAACCCCCATGAAGTAATTTCTTTTCATTATCTACACATTTGGGTGAAACTGCATCTTAGTTTCAGCCTGGTTTCCCAGCTGTGCAGCAGAGAGTTGAGGGCCAGGCGCTTTGGGTTCAGGGCACAGCTAGGGGAGGAGTGCCCTCCTGAGGCCATAGCATGAAGGCTGCTCATGGCTAAGTGGTGACAGATCTTGCAACGGACAAACCTTAGAGAAAGGGTTTTTTTGTGAGACCTATTAACCCACTCTCCAAAGGGAGATTTCTCATACTCACTGGAGTGGTGATTATTATTTCTGTGCCCATTTTTCACATGAAAACACTCAGGCTTAGAAATAGTAGAGTCACTTAAGTGGTACAGGACAGAGCTGAGATTCAATACTAGTTGTTTCTGCATTTGAATAAATTGCAAAGAGTTCTTTATGTCTCTCACAAGGCCTGTAAGAAAACAAGGAACAATGCAGAAGCCAAAGGGCAGATGAGCAGAGCTCAGACAGTAGACTTGTTTGCCCAGGATAGAATATCAATCCTATGAAGATGGGTTGGCAAAAGTAAACTCCCACCTACAACTGAGAAATCACATGCTTCTATTTACCATATGCAGTGCTCATAAATCGTTTGTATTTACTTCAATGCTGTTACTTGTATGATTATTTATGCAAGTAACAATTACACAATGCCCTATTACGTCAATATGGCTGTAGAGGACTGAAAGGACAATCAATATATTATCATTTATTTTTCTGGGAAATGAAAAGGCTAAGTTGATTTTGATTATAGATGCATACGAAAACAAATGACTTCAGAAAGAGTACGGAGATGTCTTTTTAAAATTTAAAATCCAAGTGCTGTTTGCCATTGCCATGACATGTACATTTTTCTGTTTGTTTATTTATAAAATAGCTATTCGTGTGAAAGCTACTTCCTGTTGAGTGGCTGCAGGTGCTTAATTGCTTGCCCAGAAGCAAAGCATCATTGTGCTGTAATTCAATTATATTATAGTATGTATAGAAAATGCTACAAGTAGAAGTAGCTTTTAAGTAACATTTTACACCCTGCTCTTCAACCTATTTCCCCTCCACCATTTATTAATTTATTTTATCCAATGGTGCTTCTGCTTCTTTTTAAAATAATAAGCCAGGACACATTGTGTCCTTCAGTAATTGTGCTTTACTTGCCATCCCTGGCTAACAGTCATGAAGGATGGCAGAAGACCCTATTCCCAAATATGCCTCTTTGGCATCAGGATTACTTTAAACTGAAGACCAGTGGGAACCAGCAAATGAAGAAAAATCTCTAAAATCATGGCACAAGTTTTTCTTTTGTTATAAAAATTTCCTGGTGTGCAGATGTTTCTCTCTCTTCTAGCTGGGAACGGAAGGTTCTTCACTTTTCTTATCTGTAGAGAAAGCACTGATTGAAATCTACATAACAAACCCAATTAAACAACCTATGTTTTCCACACTTTTCCCAGTCACTTTGCCATAATTTGCTTCTCTTTTCTAGAAGCCCCAAGCTCATTGGGCTTTTAATTACTGGGTGCTTCCATGTGTATGTGATTGATGCACATGTTAGCAAATCTCTGCATAGTATTTTTTTTTTCTCTCATTAACCTGTCATTGGTCGATCCAATTTATAGGGAATCAGGTGGAGATCCTAAGACAGAGAAAAAATGCTTTCTTCCCTTACACTGAAGAAAAAGAAATCCAAATTTTATTACCCACTCTTCACAGGTCTATGTAGAGAAAGAATAAACATCAATGTACATAGGGATTAATTATGGGCACGAATTATTTATATGTTAATTGCTTATTAGGTAATGCTTGTTCTTGAAATGTCTATATCCTTTTGGCTTAACTTATCATACTCTTCCCATTTAAAATAGTCAACTACTATTACTTCCTCTGTCGGCTTATAAGACAGGAAAAACAGGGCGGCTCCTGTGGCTCAGCGAGTAGGGCGCCGGCCCCATATACCGAAGGTGGCGGGTTCAAGCCCGGCCTCGGCCGAACTGCAAAACAAACAAAAAAATAGCCGGGCGCTGTGGTAGGCGCCTGTAGTCCCAGCTACTAGGGAGGCTGAGGCAAGAGAATCGCTTAAGCCCAAGAGCTGGAGGTTGCTGTGAGCAGTGTGACGCCACGGCACTCTACCCAGGGCGATAAAGT
>CAUYON010192839.1:0-22762 GCA_963573935.1 Arctocebus calabarensis
GTCTTGGGGTCTTGGTGTGTGCCACACCTTTTGGGGGCAAAACATGATTGTAAGAGGGACTTTTCCCAACAAATGCAACCAGTGTAACATGGTTTCTTGTACCCTCAATGAATCCCCAACAATAAAAAAAAGAAAAAAAAAAGAATTCTAATCAGGTTGTTAGAGGCTTAGGCAGTTTTTAGAAGATGGGGGTGTCAAGACCAGGGCAAATCCTGAAGAATGGGGCTCTCTTTGGTCTCAGCTGCCTTCGGTACCCACATGAGTACCTGCGAATCCTCTCAGCAGAGTGTCTGAAACCCCAGGAGCCTCCATGAATTCCTCAGAGGCCCCCAGTCCTGAAGAAGAGTTTCCTGACGATGCTACATGGCAAAGGAAAAACCCCAGGCCCCCTTTTGAAGGAGAATTAAATGCTTCTCTTTCTCTTCTGCCTTCCAACTTTTATGGGAGGCTTCTGATAGTAGAATCAAACTCAACCTCAAGGGATGTGTGCGTACATATAGTTTCCAAGCTTTAGCCTTTGGCTTGGGATGGGGAAGCTCATATGTCTAGGTAGACGTATGTGTATCTGGAAGGTACCTGGAATATATAAGTGGCTTTTAGTTTATTTGTTCACAGTAGAAAACCTATTTTCATGCAAAATACTAACATGCTGATGGTAAATCTTTATCCTTTTCTTTCAAATCATAAACAGGACTGTTAAGGCTAACTACGATCAGAAGCTAGCACCAAATTGTGCTAGACTTTTAAAAATTCAGATTTACCGTGCATTACCTACGTGTGAAAATTGTTGTACCTCTTTCTTCCACAGAATCTGTATTTGTACAATGGACAAGGGCATCATTGAATAGAGGTTCAACTTAAGCAAATGAAATGTAAGCAACACCACACCATGGCCTGCACTCTCAATTATAACTGTCTTCCTTCCTGCCCCCTATCTGTAATGCAAGGGGTTTTCACTAGGGGGCAACAGAGTTGAGAGTTGCAAAATGAGTGGGGGAGAATTTGGGGAAGGCAGGAGATCCAATTAGAAAGAGTCATATGCTCAAAGCAGGGAGGTATGAAACAGTTGGGGGAACCATGGATAGATTTGCATGACTGGCTCTTCAACTGCGAAGGGGAAGCATGAAGAGATGAAGTAATAGCCCAGGCAGCAGCTAGATTACATTAGGTCATATGGTTAACACCAGGGGTTTTAGATTTTTATCCTAAAGGAAATGGGACCAAAATAAAGCACAGTTTCTGAACGCCAGGTGCTCATAGTCTACTTGGAGATAGAGAGGTAACCTAAATAGGAGAAGGTAAATGTTAGCAGAACTCCTGCATTTCACGTGGCAGAGGGTTCTGGTCACATTGCAGTCTATGAAAGCGTGTCCTGGTGCTGTGTGGTTCACAGCTTGCACAGCCTCCAGGGTAGCTCTGGTTGCTAAGACAGGCTAAGCACCAAATGCTGCCTGTGGACATTGAAAAGAAGACCTAATTTAGCGTTGATTAGGCCGAGAAAATTTCCAGAAGGGGTGAGATCCAATCTAAGACCTGAATTATCAGTGGGAGTTAGCAATTTGAGGGAGAGAAAACAGGAGGGATAAAAGCTTTCAAGATAAAAGTTTCAACATGTGCAAAGGCCTGGAAGCATAGGAGAAGGTGCGCAGTCTGCTTGGTGCCTGGAGAGCATGAGGGAAGAGGCTGGTAGCACTGTGCATGGTGGGTAGAGATGGAGTGGGACACAGAGGTCTGGAGCTCAGAAAACAGGTGTAGACCAGAAGCAGATGACAAGCCATCGGTCTGCAGGGAGGGATCATGCAGAAGGGTGAGTTGTAAAGATGGGAAAGGGAGGAAGGATGGAGCCTTGATACCTGCACATATCAGCACAAGAGGGATGGGTGTGTGGAAAAGAGACTTATTTGGCTGAGTATTCTGTACAAGAAGAAATAAGTGTCCAATGTTGATTTATTTTAAACTTTCCATTGGGTTTAGCTGCTGAGAGGTCATTGGTGACCTCTGCGAGACCTGTCTTCAGGGTATTTTGATGAAGGAAGGGTGGCTGGAATGAACTATGAGAAGTGAGGCACTTGGCTACTCTTTAAGAAGCTGGATAGTGAAGGGAGGACAAACAGGAAATACAGTAGGTGGGAGAGCTAAGATCGAGGACTTTTCCTCCTCTTTTAAGATACGTGTGGTATGGGCACATTGCTATGCTATCAGGAGTAACTCACCAGACAGATGTCAAGAATACAGGAAAGTGACAGGGAGCTTGTGAACAAAGCTCTGTAGCACACACGTCCTGGGTGTGGGTGTGGGGAGGGGTGCTCTGTCTGGTGTTGATCCAGAAAACAGGGAGACTTTATGTTTAAAGAAGGAACAATAGGCTGTTAATGTATTTCTTAACTAAGTTACGAGCTGGAGGAGTTCCTGCCCTGTGTCTACCAGGTTAACCCAGAGACAGAGTCTGAGATGGGGATTGGCACGCAGCAGGTTTTGGGGTGCCATTTCAGGAACCATGTTCTGAAGGATGAGGGAAGCAGAGAGAGAGAAACAGAACTGTGATGTGACTGCCGCAGAGGCCTCAGATGATGGCAGGGAGGTCTGGACCGGGATAACCCTTTGGAGTTGTCCTGCCTTGAGCCAGGGAGCTGGGCTTTTATACCCCTGGGTCAACAAGGCACTGGATTCAGGCCATGTCTTGGGAGAGGCACATTTTTGGGAGAGGGAGCTCTCTGTGTGAGGGAAATTCCCCGGGAGGAATTCAGTCGACAGTGTTATAAAGCACAGTCTACTCTACCCCTCTTGTTTTCACGTGAACTAGTTGGTCATAGGAGTAATGAGAGAGGAGATGAAGCCAGGGTACTTAGAGTGGTGAGCATTAGACCTGGTTGGTTTTGCTTTACATAAGAAAATCTCCCGAGAGACATAAGATGTGGTGGTGTTTTGTAGCAAATTTGGAGACCAATAATGTATTGGTTTTAGTCTTCAAGTTTGCATGAGTTCACTAGCAAAGCTCAGTATCTCAGGTGGTCGTGTAAAGAAAAGGATAGAGCTGGACTCACTTAAGGTCGCATGAAGCAGAAACACAGAGGTTCAAGAAATTTGAGTATATAAGCAAAAGAGCTTCAAGAGGTGAACTATGTGACCCAACTGAAACCAAGAGGGGATGGTGGATGGTGGAGACCTAACTCATTCTCAAATTTCTGGGGAGCCTCAGGTGTTGACTCAAGACCTTCTCTCTAACTACCATCTATTTCAATTTGTTTTATTTATGATTAAATTAGACCTCCACATTAATATCCTCTGACTCAAGGACACCTCTTGATAATTCTACCTATGCAGAAGTTCTGGTACCAAAACCCCCCAGTGTTTACTTGAAAATGTTTTTACTCACTTTCTGAAAGAAGTTCTTTTGCTAGACGTGAAATTCAAAGTTGGAAATTATTTCCATTCATCATAGTGAAGAAATCATATGTCTTCTCCCTGCCCTCGTTCCTATTGAAAAGTAGGCCGTCAGTTTTTGGTTGCTCCTTTTAAGGCAAACTTTCTTTTCGTTTTTGGCTTCTTTATTTGGTACTTTTGAAATATGCCACATCACTTTCTATAACATCCAGCTTTTTCCTGAGTATTTTAAGCTTGTCCTTTTCTCTTTGACTGTTGGAATTGAACCGAGGTGGGGTCATGCCAGGGGAGGACACTCCCTGGCGACTCCAGGGAGAATGGCTGACGTTGGGGAAAGCCAGTCTCAGGGATAGATGTGCCGCCCATCTGGACGCTGAGGCAGGTGAAGATGGCAGATGGGGATAAGGAGAGTTGGCAGTTGGGGGCGGGAGGAGGCAGTGGGAGAGGGCAGTGATGCAATGGATGGCGGGGTGTGAAGGGAGCGACAGGTAGAAAGGAGGGGTGATGGCAGCCTGCGCTGTAAGGAAGGAAGAGTGAAGAGGGAGAACTGAGGGAAGGGCAAACTCCTGTTTGTGCCTGCAGTCAGTGTGGGTCCCTCTCTGTCCTCCTGAGAGGCCCATGGGGTGGCAGGTTCTTAAGGAAGTGCCACCTTTCAGTACAGGAAAGAGGGCTGACCTGCTTTGAGGAGGCCCAGGACCAAGCTGTGACTTTCCAGCATAGAAAGGATGTACGAGGCCGAGTGGCAGAGGTCGCACATGAGGGCTGTGGCAGGCCGGAAGCAGAGGACCACGGTCAAGGACACAGAGCTAGATGGAGCCAGTGAGGAGGCCCATCCCAGAGACCACAGAGAGGGTCCGGGCTGGCACAAATGTCAGGATGAGAGGCGTCCTGGGATAATCAGCCTTGTGCTGCTGGGTTGCTATAAAACGGCAGAAAGCCTGCTCTGAGCATGTGGGGCAGCTGGGCAGTGCGTTCACCAGCTCCAAGCCCACTGACCTCGCACTGCAGCCCTGGGTGAGTGGAAGAGAAGACACTCGTTCCAGACTCCCTAACCTCACATTCAAAGAGCAGCCAGAGGCCTTGTGCTGTTGAGATGGGAGGCGGGGGAGTCTGGTCTGGTGTGGGAAACAGCACAAAGTCTGGCTATTAAACAGTTGGCAAGCTCAGCTTCATAATAAAATAGAAGACTAAATTCATGTCCAACAATGGCTGTGACTATGTTGGGATAACACATATGAATGAGTTTTAAAGACAATATTACAAAAGAGATCAGAATATTACCTTCTAATTTAAGAAAAGATACTTTATAAGCCAACTGATAATTTTTTCTTACTTTGAGGAGAAAGAGGCCTTAGAGATATTATAACATTTTATTTTAAAAATAGCTAGAGTTAATGTACACAGCTATGATTTAATAATAAAAAAATAGCTAGAGTTTTTATTGATAAACTATCTACATATGTGAATGACAATTCAAATACATTCAAAAGAATAAAAGGAAGACAAACCCCCCATCCCATTCCCTCAGAACCCTCCTTTTCTAATGGTCATTCTCCAAAATAGCTACTCTTAGAACTTTCTCACACATCCTTTTGAGAATGTTTAAAACACTTAAAGCCACATATCCCCATCCTTTTTATGAAGTGGGGAGCACTGTAGAGAATTTTGCACTTGCTCTTCATTTTAGCAGCTATCCTATAGAATTTACATTGGGGCATATACATCTAGCTCATTCTACATGGCTGCCCTGTGCTTCACTGTGGGGCCACGCTGTTACTCATCTAAATGGTCCTCTACAGAGGGACTGCTTGTGTCCAGTCTGCATATGGCCACTGACATCAAGTCAGGGTCACTTCACTTAGATCTCATGCACATGCCAAATCCTCTCTGTGTCTGCAGATCATCAGGCTCACAGCATCTGAGCAATTATAATTTATTTAGGTTAAGATGTATTGATCGCCTGTGAGATCAGCTGGGGTTTTCCATATCCCTCCAGTTGTGTATCATTAAATGTTTTTTTTTAGGTGAACAATGGAGAAACATCTTCATTTGCAATTATTTAATTATGAGGGATGTTGAGCTTCTTTTTAATTACTTATGGGCAGTTTCCATTTCTATGAATGTTAATGATCCATTTTCTCATTTCCTACTATTTTTGTTCTATTTTTATTACTTTGCAAAGAGTGAACTATTAAGAATTTTTTATTGCTATCATTTATTGCAATCTTTTACTTTTCTTTTTGCTGGGCTTTAAATTTTGATCTTATTTTTTTGTCAAATTTTTTTCCTTACAGGCTCTATTTTCTCTTTCTTGCTTTAAAATATCTTTTCCAATAAAGATTATGTTTAATCTGCCTGTTTTTTGTAACATACCTTTAAACAGTTTAAAACACTTGAGGCTTTGATTTGTGCAATTTATTTGAATTTGGAGGTGAGGGAAGAACCAAGTTCCTGCTATTTCACAGTTGTTCCTTACTATTTATTTAATAATCTATTTTTGTCCAGTGATTTTTAAATCCTGCAATTATGATGTGAATCATATATACATATATAGCTATGTATTTAGTTCTGGGCTCTCCATGTTTCAATATCTAATAAATCTTGACCTCACTACTGCTCTATTTTGTTCCCGGAATTTTCCTGACTTCACATACATAATAAGGTTTCCAGATGAACTTTAGAAACAAGTTGCATAGTTCCAGAAAAATTTAGTGTGAAGGATGAAAGCTGATATTTTTATGATACTCAAGGTTATAGTCCATATATTAAGTCTCTTTTATTCCTCAGAAAGTTAATGTGCTATTCATATGGATCCTTTGCATATTTTTTGTTTAATTTAACCTAGACATTTTTATTATTGTTTCTACAACTCTAAATGGGATGTCTTTTAATATTTTATTTTATACTCACTATTTACCAAATACTCTTTGATGTTTTGTAAATTGCCATTTTACTGAAGGGGGGGTTTACTAAATCCCTTTAATGTTTTTAATAGTTGTATTATATTTTATTCAAATGATCGTCTTGGGGGAAAGCTCTTTATGAGGTCCTGTCATTATTGCCATTGTCACTGCCATCATCATCATCAGCATACCCACCATTATCACCATCACCACCATCATCATCATCACTATTATCATTATCACCATCATCATCATCACCCTTACCACCATCACTGCTATCATCATTATCATCACCACCATCATCATCACTATCACCACCATCAATATCACCCTCACCACCATCACCACCATCATCACTATCATTGCCACCATCCTCACCCTCACCACTGTTGTCATCATCACCCTCACCACCATCACTGCTATCATCTTTATCATCACCCTCACCACTAGCACTGCTGTCATCATTATCATCATCACCACCATCATCACTATCATTGCCACCATCCTCACCCTCACCACCATCACCACCATCATTGCTATCATCATTATCATCACCACCATCACCACCACCATCATCACCCTCACCCTCACCACCATCACTGCTGTCATCATTATCCTCACCACCATCATCATTATCATCACCCCATCATGATCACTATCACTGCCACCATCCTCACCCTCACCACCACCATCATCATCATCACAATCACCACCATCAGTATCACCATCATCATCATCACCCTCACCACCATCATCACTATCGCCACCATGAGTATCACCCTCACCACAGTCATCATCACTATCACCACTATCAATATCATCCTCACCACCATTACCACCATCATCATCTTCAGTAGCAGTAGTAGAAGTGCAGTGATAACAATTTCAACTCTTCAGGTGCTACATTAACCCTATTCTGCTAACGTACGCAGAGCAATTCTGAATGAGCAACTACTCAAAACAATATTCTCCCATTCACTTCAAAAATATTTATAGACTGTCTACTCTCTACTATATGTTCAGCTATGGAAAAACATGCAAAAATAAAGGTACAGGAAGAAAATAGGGGAAATTGGGTGTGCCAATCTTCTTATGTACCTCATCTCTTGTAATCGCTCCAAAGAAGGTTTTTTTTGGTATATATTGTTAATCTTGTTTTATGAACATGAAACTGCGACTCAAAGAGGCTACCTGGCCAGGACAATATGGTGACATGTTTGGGATTGAAACACACATCTAATTCCACAGTCCCCTCTCTTTCTTCCCTTGCACAGACTTGCATTCTTAGATGGTGCTGGAGATAAGTGGTAAAAGGTGACCATAAGTGGAGGAAAGCAGAATAAAATGCCACCTGGGGCTGGAGAGGTGGTTGGGAATGCGTGGCCATTGACCAGAAAACCAAGACGTTGGAAAGAAGAGGTTACGTTTAAGAAATACCTTTTCAAGTTTTTATTAAAACATCCAGACATAAGGAGGTGGCATGCACAAATGAATGGGACCATGAGAAAACACTGATGTCAGGGAACTGTTTTAGACATGGTCAAGAGTTGTTTTATCTGAAACATAAGTGTTCTGAGAGGGTAGAAACAGAGTTGCAGAAGCCAATACTCTGGCTATGGAAGGTTAGCCCATCAATGGGCTGACATTTATTCTTTTCTTTTTTAATGTCTTTATTAAGAAATAATTCATGCATCATAAAATTTATCCATTTGAAATATACAGCTGGGAATATATCCAGAGGAAGAGGAACACATCTAGCCTAGAGAGATGGACTCTGGGGAGTGGGAGTGCATGGGGCCATTCAGGGCACAGGGTGAAGGAGACAAGAGACCTTTGAAGACAGACTAGGGAGAAGCTGAACTTGCGTAGACAGGTAAAGGAGAGAAGCCCACAGAGGACAGAAGGAAGGAGTGATCAGACAGGAGGATGAGAGTGAGGGCCTGTGTGTCACAGAAGAACAGATCTGGATAGGGCTTAAGGAGAGGATGGCAGAGAGGACTGGAAAGTGTCCAGGGGACCTGGTGCCCAGGAAGTCCTGCCAGAGCTTGGAGAAGATGCGTCAGTGGGTGAGGATGCAGATTAGTATGAGGAAAGACATGAGTGATGGGGGAGGCAGGGCTGTCCTTCAGGGAGATGTCCCAACTCCATGGAGACTCTCTTGTCTCTATGTTCATAAACTGGAGACAAATGGGCGTGGCGTTTTCCCAGAGTCCCCAGGGAAAACTGAAGTCTGCCGTGGCCTCAGGGCAGAATGATCTTGCCGTGTTATGGTAAAACTCAGGTCAAGGCTTCTCTCCCCTTAAGCTCTTTGACCTTGAGTTTCATAATGTCCTGGTCAGGCTTCTGCAGTTGAGGAGCTGAGGTGGCTAGTAAGACAACCAAGGCCACATGAACCCATCCGGAAAAGTGTATTCTTAGAAATGCTGCTCCCTTTCTCTGGAGAAAAGTCAGCTTGTGCTTCTCTTTCTTTTTATAGCTTTTCCTCACTCTGGCATTGACCAATGCATTTTATTTTTTAGATTTTAATTTAAAAAATCTTATTTTGATGTGGGCTGCAGAGAAACTCACGTTTGTGAGTCTCTCTCTCTGTGTATGCTTTAAACAGTTTAAACAATAAACATTTTCTCATCTATACTAATTCTTGTTAAGCCAAAGAAAATAAATAATTTGTATTTTTCAAAAAGTCTGGTTTAGCAAAAAAAAAAAAAAAATAGCACTACTGATTTAAAACAACTTGAAAAATTTGAGCAGTTGCCTCATTTCTTAGCTTATAGTTTTCCCTGTGTGTAAATTGCTTTACATGGCCTCATTTATCACAGTGACTTCTCTGGGGAGCTTCTACTTCCTGCTACCTTAGCCTCCTACGTGTATAAAAACATTGGAACAGGAAGCTGACGCCCCCAAACTGAACAAGTCATGGAAAAAAACTGAGAAATCAATTACATGTGTATACATGTATTTGTAGGCAGGGCTGTTTATGCAAAGGAATCTCTATGAGGGTCCATATGAAAGAGATTTGCATAACATAGCCCCAGAAGAAATTCCAGGAGCTCAAGCCTATCTCTGTTCAAGTGACGGGCTGGAATTCTTGGAAGTTCTGTCTGGCTGTGGAGGAAAACCAGGTGGTGATAACTGCTTCACCATGTGGCACTGAGGGGCAAGACTTGGGGACCAGCATGAATTAATCACGGGCTTTTAGGATGTCATCACATTCCTTGTGTCTGGCTTTGGTGAATTCCAAAGCGAATGCTGGGAGAGAAAGGCCATTTTGGTTTCAATGTTTTCAAAATGCCAGTGTTGCAATTGTAAGCTTCCTTTGATGTCAAGAGCCCAGAACCTCTGTAGGGTAGGGACCCACTGCATGTGGCAGATGCGTTCAACGCCTTCCATAGAAGGGACATTGAGCAAGAGACCAACCTGGCCTGCAGACTCCACCAGGGAAGGAGTAGAGGACGGGCAGGGCCTTCGCTGAGGCATAGTCCCCATGCAGAGGTCCATCTTCTATTCTTCAGTCAGCCTTTAAAAGGGACACATTCCCTACTTCTCCCACAGATCAGCATAATTGTGAGAACTACAAGCTTGCCATTGCCATCCCTTCTTGCAAGTTTGTGGAGTGACCTTGAAAGTGAATGAACGAACAAGAAGGGCAAAACATGCCTCAGGAAGATGGACTCAGGTGAGCCAGTCTGTCCACAGGCTGAGCGAAATCAGCTTGATAATCACCAGATAATCAACCCTAGTGAAAACATTTAACGGAACTTAATAGAGCTTGTATTACATTAAAGTTATAGAGAATAGGCTCGGCGCCTGTGGCTCAGCGGGCTAAGGCGCAAGCCACGTACACCTGAGCTGGGGGGTTCGAATCCAGCCCGGGCTGCCAAACAACAATGACGGCTGCAACCAAAAAATAGCTGGGCGTTGTGGCGGATGCCTGCAGTCCCAGTTTCTTGGAAGGCGGAGGCAGGAGACTCGCTCGAGCTTAGGAATTGGAGGTTGCTGTGAGCTGTGATGCTACAGCACTCTATCCAGGGTGACAGCTTGAGGCTCTGTCTCAAAAAAAAAAAAAAAGTTATAGAGAATAAATATGGTCAAGCATTTTGGAAGATTGCTTCTGGCTTTGCCGAGTCCTAGACTCTCAGTTTTCTGAGACTTACATGTTTAGTTTTGGTTATTTTGTTCATATGTAACATCATTTCATAAAGTCTTTGATGCAGTTTACGTAAGTACATACTTATAAGGAGATAAAATATACACAAGGAGACTTCCAGGTTATGAGTGAAACTTGCTACTTTTGCCAACGAGTCCTTCCATCTGTCACCCAAATCAATCAACAGAGCCGCAGATGAGAGATCAATAGTTTCACTTTTATTTATAGAATAGTCAGCAACTACGGAAAACAGCAACAATATTTCCTCAAAGAACTGTTCTGCCCTTCTCTTTCCCTTTGCTACTTTTTATTCTTACAGTAAAAGTAAATATCAGCAATGTTATTATTTATCATAGTATATGTTAAACAGATTTTTTCATAGGTTACAAGGTTATATAATGTCCTTCTATCTTAAAATGGTTATATTTTAAAAGCATTTTTACTCCAGACTAAATTTATAGTTAGTCAACATTTCACTGGGTGCACAGAGTGCTCTAGGTTTTTGACCAGTACCATGGAGTGCAATTCCCCAACTTATCTATGACAGTAGATCTCAGAAGTGAATAAACAATCTCTAGATGTAAGCATGGAGGCTCATCTGGTCTTGTTAGGGCTTGTCCAGGTTAACAGTGACTGGTAACACTACCTATCACTAAATAAATCTCTTCCACCTTCCGGGGGGTTCCTAGGCAAAACAGAAGGTGCAAAGCCTTTAGCAGCACAAACAAGGAGCTTCATCATTGAGTCCCGCTGTGGAACTTTCACAAGTCATTTATACACAGCTCATATCTAAAGCTTTGAAACAATAGGAGGTTAGAAAGGAAGGAGAATGGAGACAGTTTGCATTCACCTCACCTGTATGGTCTTATCCTAGAGACCCGGTCCCAGGAGTCAACCGGAAAGCTTGGCCACCAAGCTCTAGTAAGAGGATTTGCTTCCTGAGACTCTCAGCTCTTTCCTTACCCAACTGCTCTCCTGCTTTTGCCACACAATTGCAATTTTCTCTCTTGTCTATTAAAGACATTGTTACCTGGGTGAAAGTGTTTGTACAGGGACTCACTGCATTGTGGAATTGAGCTCAATGGTAGAAGCAAAGGAATCAAGCAGGTGCAAAGGGCCTCCTCCCTCTGGGAACTGCCACTGTGCATGAAGCATCTCTAGCAAAGGCGACTGGAAGGGCAGTGCAGGTGTCCACTCAGGAGCACACTGGGCAGGTCAAACCAGCCCAAGAGTGACTCATAAAGTAAATGCCTGGGAGAAAAGAGAATTTCAACTGCAGGTAACATAGGACAACCTATTCCTCTCCTTCAGATCTGGCAGTGGAGAAAAAGGGGACTTTTTCTGCATCTGTTGGCAAAGAACTCTGGGAGTTTTTTCTTGTTCTATTATGACTTTAATGGAATAGTGAAAAGACACTGGGAGAGTTATTTTCTTGTTCTGTTTTTACTTTAATAAAGTAATGGGAATATAGGACTAAAAGAGGAAAGTGATTATTCTAAGTATATGGAGAAAATGATTTACCACCTACAGAAGAAGAAAACATTTCTATGTATATATATATATGTGTGTGTGTGTGTGTATACATACACACATATATATGTATATATGTATATATACATAAACACACACACCTGTATGTGTATGCATATATGTATATATATATATACACGCATACACATATATGTTGTATGTTCAACATAGAATATAAAAAAACATGAAGTTTATGAAATAGAGATGAACGTGTGAAAGAAGTTGAGGTAGACTGAAATAAAAACAAAAATGACAGGACAAAAAAGTGGAGGAAATGTAGACATGACTAAGATTCTGTTACAGAATTCAAATGTATAACATAAAGAGTAAAAAAAAGAGTTGGCAATGGAAAAATCCATAAGCTGCAGGCCCAGCTACATAGGCTATCTAGGAAAGTAGAATGAATACTCAAACGTAGGACATGATGATTGGAATAGAGTAAATATTGAGAATGGAAAATCCAATTTATGACCAATATGTATTCTGCAAATGAAAGCTAAAAGAAATGTAGCAGGAAAAAACCCATCACATGGAAGAACGCTTTCCTGAGTTTATAAAAAAAAAAAAATCTGGACTTTTTGAGTAAAATGAATCATCTTGTGAAGAGACACCTACATGCAGATATATTCTGTCTAAACATTTTAATTTCAGTGATGATGAATAACCTCCCCAAATCACACTTGAAGGAAGCAAGGATAATCACCAGAAAATATTTAGAAGAAATCTTCTAGAGATTTTAGAAAATCTCTTCCAACACTGAGCACTGGAGGACACTGCAGAGATTCCTGTGGATTTTCCTGGGGAAAGATACAGAGATTTAAACTTTCTATTCGGCCTGTAAGAAAGACATGCTTCGTTAACAAAGGCCTTTCGTGGAAAACCTATTGGTATAATGAGAAATAAAGGCAAATATTTAGTCACAGGGAACTCATATAAGGGTTGTGGTTAGGATTATTCTAGGCACACAAATAGAGCTAGATATTAAATAGTCTTGTAAATAAACAAACTTGTGTAAAAATTAAAAAAATTAAATTTGAAACGACATGATATTTAAATAGTAAGTTAATAAAAACTGTAACTGGCATAAGCACATGAGTGAAAGCGTGTAAAAATTTCTCATCTAAGAGTGTGTTCGAAAGTCATTAAATTTTCTCAAATTTGACAATTAGGAAAAAACAAAGGAAGATGTATGTTTTGGAAAATCTTGAAGGACACCAGAAGTAAATTTGAAACAGGACACATGCTTGCAAATCACTGGAGAAAATAAAAACAAAGCAAGTGTCCTTAAGAAAAGACAAAGGAAACAATAAAAGCATACCAAAGCAGAAACTGTAAAACAAGATAATAGAATCAAGAGCCAAATATGTATATGTTAAATCACTCAGGTTAGGTTAAGAAACAGAATTCAATTATAGTCAATATAAAATAAAATGTTTAAAGCAAAAAGGTATAGAAACAAACCAAAGAAAACCAGGCACAATTTCCCTCCTTCACCAGTGGTCCGAATGCAACCCCTTTCCAAAAAGACCACTTTCATCAAAAGTAGCATTCAGTGCAAAAAACCAAAAAAATAGCAACAGCAAAAAAGAATTAACAAGGAGGAAGAAACTGACATTATTGATGAAAGGTACAATTAATGAAGAGATAATATAAATAGACATACATGTGTCAAATAAGAACATCATTAAAAATTAAGCAGAAGTTCTGAGAAAGCTTGTAGATAAGGTGCATATTTACAGAACTTCCCTCTTGGAATGCACACAAAAGACCCCTCCCCATATAGGGAAAGAGTCATCTGCAAAACATAGTGAAAAAAGCTCATCTCCTATAATGGATGGAAAAATACATACAAAATCCACCACATTTTAGACCAAAGTAAAGGAAGGGTGGGTGTCCGTCCTCATCTAGGGGAAGATTTAGCTCCTGCAGGTGAGAGATGGCTTAGACTCCTATAAATACCCTTCAGCTTGGAGAGGGAAGCCTGGGTTATGATGACTTAGGGCGCATCTCCATAGCATCAAAGGAATTGAGAAGGCGCGGCTGAAGAGGGACCATGTGGCTTTGCCATTTAGGTTTTCTGTGATTGGGAGGAGTGACAGCAGATGGGGTGGAGCAGAAGAAAAACAGGAACAATTCTCTGATGGTTCACTTTTCATCTGCAAAACAAGTTCAGTGTGTGGAAATCATCCTCCCCAGACAAGCTGTTCACACTAGTTTGTGATAGCTGGCCTGCTTGCCTAAGAGGAGAAAAGCTGAAATTGAAAGGGAGAATTTCCTGCAATATATACATGTGCCATCAACCTGCCAAAGGCACCAACTCAGGGCACAACGGGTTGAGCACTGAATGTGAAAAGCCCAGAGACCAAGTTCAGAAAGTATCCGAGGCTTACTTCCAAGGTCTCCAGCAATCTGGAGCTTTGTTTGCCATCTGCCCTTTTGTGGGTGCCCCCCAAAGTTGTTCCACTGGCAGCATTACACCATCACTAGGAACTACCCCAAAGTCGCACTGCTTCTCTGTCCTTCCAAAGGGACTAAGGGGCAGAAGCCAGAAGGAGGTGGAGTTTAGCTACATAGAACGTTCGAAGACAGCAGGTTCTGCCTGGGAGGAACTAAAGTCCCTGTGGCTGGAAATTTACAAGTGGCAGCAGGGCTACGGTTGGGTGGAGAGTTCTGCTCCTTTTGAGCTTAATTTTTGCTGTGACTAGGAAGAACGGGACGTAGGAGAACACAGCAAAAGCACCTTGGGCTCAGAGTGAAGCTGGGTGGCACCCTGCACGTTGTTTCCTAGCTCTGTGACGCTCCCCCCACCATCGGGCAGCCTTCCCCAAGACCCTGTGCCGAGGAGGGGGTCTGCACGCCGCAGAGCGTGTGTGGTCCCTCTGCCCTGGTGCTGGAAGTCTACTGTCCAAGGTAAATTAGCAGCTGCTGAACCTTAACCTGGCAGGGCGGGGTAGGACTCCGAAATGCCTTTGTGACCCCCTTTCCCCATCAATGTTCAGGGATAATGGGAAAGGCCCTGTTTATTTTCTTTTGTTTTTACTTTTTTGGGTCAGCTTTACCGCGACAGAAAAGTAAGATAAATGGCCCCACAGCTACGGAGAGTGACTGTTGCAAAGTCTGAACATGTGCCGAGTTTATGAGGGCGAAATTGGAGCCAGCGGGGTTCCTCAGCGACCTGGACACCCCAGCCCATGGGA
This sequence comes from Arctocebus calabarensis, assembly GCA_963573935.1. Taxonomy (NCBI): domain Eukaryota; kingdom Metazoa; phylum Chordata; class Mammalia; order Primates; family Lorisidae; genus Arctocebus; species Arctocebus calabarensis. Next base: position 15,162 of record CAUYON010192839.1, read on the forward strand.
GTCTCTCTGTGTCTGAATCCCCGCTGGTCTCAGGAAAGCATGAAGGGCAGAGCTATGGATGGGTCTTTGAGAAGTCATTTCTCTTTTGCTGGCCTGGGTCACACACCAGAGGACATCTGTACCTCACACTTCTAGTGCATCCTGGCAAGAGGCCAGCCGTGCCGTGGACACTCTTCAGACACCCTCCCTCTTCCCCACCCCTTGTTGGTTCTCTGCGGGGGCTCACACTTGTGGACTCACACACCAGCAGAGTGCTCTGGCTGGTGTCCACTCTGTGTGACTCGCGTCCACATTGCCAGGGTCAGCAGGTGCTTGAGATGCCCCCCAACCTGGTGCCAGCTCTGCCTCTGTTTCCCCTTTGCACAGTCGTCTCCCAAGTCCCCTGTGTCACTAGTCACCTGCCATGAAATGCTTCCTCTGGTCATAGTGCCCAGGACCCAGAGGTCCTCGGGCCTGGGGCTGCCCTGCTCATTCACCTACCTGTCAAACTTCTTGGTATGCCCCAGACAGCCTGCACGGGCCTCTTCCCTGACTCTCTCCACCTTCTGCTTTGGGCAGACCTGAGCACTCCCAGTTGCCTCTGGCTGTCATGCGCTGTTCTGCACACCGCTTTGCTGCAGGCAGCAGTCCTGGCTTCCCTGCTAGACTGTGAACTCTGAGGGAGAGAAAAACATCCGACTTATCCCCATAGCCACGACTCACTTGGGAGGCCAAGTACCTTGGTTTTTCTCCCTGGGCTCTTCTCTTATACTGGTCCTTGGAGCAGCAGGCTGAGACCTTAACTCTGGCTTATCCCCAGCTGGCACGATATGGGAATGAGAGTAACCCCACCCAACCCAGGCACCCAGCTCTACTTGTGCACCCAGAACCCAGTGGGACACCTGCCCTTTCTTTCCAAACCACCCAATATTCTCTCTTGAGGCTCCTGCCCCTGACTGGCTGGGTGCTCCCACCCCCCACTGTCCAGTCTCCTGGACTCCACAGCTTCCTCTGTCACCTGGTTTCTGGGCCCAGTTTCTTTCTTTTCTGGACTGGCAACCTTCCTATGGCTTCAGCATTATATGTCTTCAACAAGTAGTTGAGTGACTTTAGAAGCGTCACTAGATGCAGTTACCTGGGGAATAATCAGCGCTGTGACTGTGGTAAGTGAAGTAAGTAATGAGGCTGTTAACAGAGATTAGTCAATTATCGGGAGGAAGAGGAGAGTAGGGACCATGCTCACCGAAGAGGTGATACGGGAGCATAGAGCCCGGTGGCCACCGGAGAAGAAGGCGAAGGATTCATTTTAATTAAAAGGGAGAAGTGAGCACAGAGGAATAAAAGCATTCCTGATCTCTCCTCCCATCCAAAAATTACCAACAGAATACATTTATTTATACTCTCCCATATTTTTTTTCTTTCCAGGGTAACTTTATACCTTTATGGAATATCATTGAACAGTCTTTTATCAATTAGAATTAAAAATCTGAAAACAGTCAGAGGAGTGTTATTTCAGAGAATTCGGAACAATTTAAATCTCCATCTGGAAAGCACATCAGTGCCGGGCCCTTCTGTTCCTCCCTCCCCTCTCTCTCCCTTCAGCCAGACGCATGTGTGCACAGGCTAAGGACAGCAGGACCGGCCGCCATGAGCGGGCAGCACGGTGGCTTGGGTTGGCAGTGGCTTCCCACAGCGGCACGGCTCCCACGTGGAATTCCCCTGCATAGGGGTGCTCGGGTGACATCATGCATATCTGTGTTGTGATGTGTTTCGAGCATGTGAGTGTGGACTCTCTGTATGTACAGGAAGCAAAGGAAGGAAAGTGAATTTAAGAAAACAATGGTAATCTTAAAAAGAGATTTGATTTTAAACAAAAGCATGCCAGCCTGTCCCATATTTCTACTTATTTGGAAAGGGTGCTGTCGCTTTGTCTAGACAGGCTCCCTCAGATGGAGCTGGGCCCTTCTGGGGCCTTTTTTGCAGTGTTTTGGGGTCAAGTTTGGTGCACATTGAGCCCCTTGTGGGTCCCAGGCCTACCTACCAGCACAGGGAAACCAGAGAGAGCTCTTTGCTTTTATGAGCTCCGGTGATGGAGGTTAGGGCTTGTGGGCTAATGGCATTATTAGTATTAACTATCACATGTTTAATTCTCACAGGTGGGTTTTGTTTCCCACAGGAGAAAACAGCCTTAGAAAGTTGTTCATTGCTTAACCTCTCAGTACCAGTGAGGGGCAGAGCCCTGCTCAGTATCAGTTGATGGCAAAGACTCACCACCCAGAGTGACAGAGAATGGGGCTGAGAAGAGGAGTGAGCATATTGCTGGGGGCCAAAGTCTGTAATTGTCCCCATGGGCTTTCTCCAGGACAGTGCCGCTCATTAGCGTGTTTGACCAACAGTTGATCCCCATAAGGGGACTTGGGAAGATAAAGAGAAAAATGGCAGGCATATGGTAAGAGTGTTAGGCTTTAATAGATGCAATGAATCAACAGGGGGAAGAAAACAGTCAAGTTGGGAGAAGAGAAATGGTCTCCGGGCATCCAGACTTAACAAATTTGCTTTGGTTCAGCCTTCCACTCTGTACTCCAACTACTACATCATGTCAGAATGTTCTTGTCGTGAAATGATAATCTAATAATCTTGAAAACCTTTAGGGAGATTGAACCTCAATTTGCTCCCTTCACTTTCTGCACTTTGAAAGTACAGCCTTTGGAAATTTTCTTTGCTTCCTTGGGTTTAAGCCCTGAAGGCATGGTAACCTTGTCGTGCTTCAGAAGGAACACACGCTGTCCTCTGGCCTGGTCAGCCTAGCTGCAGGCAGATACCTCTCGGCCTCAGATTTTTCATCTTGGTGGGTTAAACTGGACCTTTAACCTCTTTTACAGGCTGTGACGGGTATGAGGACAGGGAAGCAGTTCTGCATATGATGGAAATAATGCTCTTGGCTGCTGCTTCCTTCTCTTCCTATTTAAGTCCTAAGGGACCTGGCTTTTTTACTTCTCTGAGATTTAGGAGTCTTGAGGTTTTATTGTGCAAAGAAGAATTCTGTATGGTTTAAGAAGGCAAGTCACTGTGAGTAATTCAAACCCCATTTATCCAAACACAGAGGCCAAGGACCTCTTAGCAAGCCGGGTCCGGCCTGACAAAGCTTTTGGCAGACATTTGTTATCTGTCCTGTGCACTGCCCGTATTTTCCCCCAGCAAGTCCAATCACCATTTTTCCAAGTCAGCTGGGCCCTTTCTCTTCATAGGTGACCATTTTGGGTGGGTGCGTGCGGATGCCTGTGAACGCGAGCATGGACCATGTGGTCATTTCAGGGAGATCCAAGGCTCTGGTTGTTTACTAAACCCTGCAGCCAATGAGGTTCAGGGGCAATTAAGAGAAATCTCCTTTGGCAGAAATGTGCCTGTTTGAGTCTGCTTCTCATTTTGGTCAATTGGGAAAGGCAATCACTCAAGTTTTATTGATGCCAAAGAGTTTTTCACAGTCATCAATATGGGTTTCAAAAATGATGTTGTTGACATCTTATTTCTGTTTTTTTTTCTTGCAGATAATTGTGAGCCCTCAAGCATCATATATTCTGAAATAAGGCAGTTCCACCCCATAAATGAACATTTTCAAGGCACTGCACACAAACGATCTTCTGAACATTATGCCAAAATCCTGGGCCGTTCACGTATATCTGTCAAGCCCATTCAGGTTTCCCCCTCTGCTGTAAGACAGAGAGAGTAAAATCAGAGAGAGAAATCAGAGTAAAATCTCATTTTGATTTTACTCAGAGGGGCATGAGATAAAATCCAAATCACACATGGACTCTCTCAGCTGTTTCTTAGCAGGGTGTATACAGTTTGGACATTGATTCCGAGCCTGTTATAGAGTCTGGCCTGCTCCCTCAAGCTCCACTTTAGTGAAGTTTCTAGACTCTGGTTGTCCCTCTTGGCCTGAGCTGGGCTGGGGCTCTAGATGGGAGCTCTGTTCAGAGCTGTGAGCAGCGAGGGCCCTGGGCACTCACTGAGACATCCGCCAGGTTACCCAGCAGGTGCTCACCTCCCCGCCCAGCTGGAAGAGGATACCTTTCTTGTCCATTTGCAGAGTGACAGCAGCCAGCCCTGTGTCCTTGGCAGTAGCCTTCTGCCCCTGTCATGAGAGGGGCAGGCTCTGGGCCAGTAGATCAAGACAGGAGTGTGAGGCCAGCTCAGCCAGGTGAGATGTGTCGTCTTGGAACTCAGGACAGACTCAGGCTCAGCTGGTCACAGCGGCCCGGCGGGTCTAGGTGACTGCCCTCAAGATAGGGGAAGCCAGGCTGATCTCATGAAAGGGATGCCGTTTCCCTCAGGCCAGCTCCCTGGGGGATCAAACTTGAGACCAGGTGCACAGGAAGCTGAGTCACGAGGGCCACCGTGGCTGCTCAGCCCGGGGAGCACAGGGGAGGTAATGCAGCACCAGAGTCGCACCATTAAAGTATAGGGATTTACCACCCCAGGGATTTCCAGGAAGGAAAAGGGGTGACCCACACAATAGTATTAGCCACTGAGCAATTCCACAAAAGTTGTAATTTTAGCTCTCTCTTGTTTAAGATTAAAGAGCTAAGTGGAATAATGGGATAAGTTGAAGCTATTTGTCAGGTCACGGAGATGATCTCATTTGCTATCATTACTAAGTCTGGAGCCAATTTGAGAAACCGAAGCTATTTTATCTGTCAGTGGATACGTACTATCCTAGACTGCTCTGGCACTCTTCACAGAAGACCATGTGCCCACTGTGTGCACAGCTCTGGCTCCTTTTTGTAGAGAGAGCTGAAGTTTAAGTGAGATTCCCAAGGCCACAAAAGAGTTTAACAAGATCTGGACATTTTTCTCAAGCCACCTTCTCTATCGCCCACCTAGAAATGTGCTTCTCCCTCCAGATGTGTGTGATGCTGTGATCAGTTGCCATGGAGACCACATTGGGGTGGGGAGGAGGCCCTTGCCCTCAATACCACGGTCAAATGAGTGGTAATGTCAGATAGGGTGAAGCCTCTTTGCAGCCCGAATCCAGATCCCAGGACTCCAGCCAGCACAGGGCCTGCCGGTGTGGGAGCTGGACTGGGAGCCCCTGGGGGTAGCCTGGGTGGTCCAGCCCAACCCTGCCCAGTGGTCGATTGCTGACTTCACGTGAGGGGCTGCTTCGGTCTGTTGGAGTAGACGAGGAACTCCTCCTGTGAATTGCCGATAAGAAAGAACATTTTAAATGAAAGGACCCATTTGTAAATGCCTGTGACAAACTCTTGCTCCACTTGCTAACAGGTCTGGATTCATGAAGTGCAAAATGTTCCTGTCGGAGTTCCCATATGTTCACGGGCTGGCTGCTCTTTGGGTCCCTCCCACCCTTCTGATATCGCTTACAATCCCCTTACATACGACTGCCTGCCCAGACCCACACACCCAAGGCATAAGAATCTGGAAGTGAATCAGTGCAACTTGGGTTTTTGGACCCTCACTGAATCCCCAACAATAATGAAAAAAAAAGGAATCTGGAAGTGTAAATGAGTATGTTGACCACTCAGGGTCAACACAGATTTTCTTTTTAATATGATGTTTCTATAAATGACAGAACTGTGGGCTTGAAGTCCCCTCACTCCCCCAAAGCAGCTGTCTTTAGCTTCTCTGCACAGTAGCCTATTGTAACAGCTCTTCCCAGACAGTTTGCTCCATATGGCACTATATTGACCAGCTAAACCATCTTTTTTCTAGATTTTGAAAATGCCTCACACACACAGAGATGCTGACGCTGAGCAAGTACATGGCAGATGACCCAGAGAGGGGCTGCGGGCAGACACTTTTGGTCAGCGGAGCTGGTGGGAGGCTGGGGACGCTCGACTGGCAACAGGGAGGGATGATGCAGGGACAGAGCAAAGCTGGGTCTGCAGGTGGGGACGGGGATCAGAGAGCAGTGGAAGGTGCCTTTCTGCTGCAGCTGGCCAGCATTTTGGACATTTTTGGTTGGTGGATGCTGACTTTATCCTCCCCCTGTCAACTCCCAGCTGGGACCATCTGCCCCGACCTTGGAGTCCTGAGGCTGCCTGCACCCTTCCTGCCGACGGGAAGGTTTCCTTACCTAACTCATTGGTTGATATGAAATCATGGGCCCACTCAGGGTTGGATTAGTTAACTGTGCTGGCTGATCTATCAGATATGAGAGGAGAGAGAACAGAATAGGTGAAACGTGGTGCCCTGGCCTCTCTGCAGAGCCGTGGCCTCACAGGCCCCTCATGACAGTGAAGATGGACAGGCAGGGCTAGGTGGCCCTGAACTGTGTGCAGCTTTTGATTCTGTGTGTGCTAAGATGAATCTGGATGCCCTTTGTAGATTTTGTTCTTTCTCCCCTTTCCTCCTCTTCCTCCCCTTCCACATGGCTGCACATTGATTCTGCATTTTGTCAGCTTCCTCAGCATGTTCAGGGAAACGGGCCTCTTGGTCCGTCTCCTTAAAGAAAATCTGTGCTGTGACATTTCTGGCTCAGAGGGAGGCACGTTCCATATAATTAATTGGCAGCTCCTTGGAGCAGAAAAATTCTGCCAGAAATGTTCTGAGTTCAGGGTGAATGCCCGAGTCATTTCTAAGCTCTGATCTACAAGCTTGGAAGGGGTGGGATGGGAGGACAGGAGGTCACAGAAAATTAATAATTTGGCATCTCTTCTGGAATCACTTTTCCTCTGAAGATCAGCAGAGGGAAAGTGTACAAAGGCTACGGAAACCCGGTGAGGGTTACTGCACACCGCGTTCTTTGTCCTGAGCTCTCACACAGTTAATCCATTTGCTTTTCGTGACCACTATGGGAAGAAGTACTTTTATTATTACTTTTCCTGGATGAGCAAACTGAAGCATGAATATAGGTAACTGCGTGTGAGTTCGTGCTGTGCTGGGCACCAAGGCTCCCAGGGCAGGCTCTCTGGCCTTGGCCACCTCCAGCCTCTCCCTGCGTCTTCCTTTCCTTTTCATCTTGGCTAAACTCCCTCCATATTGTGGCCCATTGTATTTTCTTTTCCATCAAGAACAGCCTTTAAGTTTTTGTAAGGTGGAAAAACCTTCCTATAGAGTTAATCTGTAATAAAAATCAGCTCAGAGAAGACTTTTATCTCAGTCTGTAGTATCATGGGGTTGCTGTTTGGTGGAGTGAAGATGTGGCTGAACTTGACCCCACTCTCCTGGACCTAATCCTGACATAGAGCAGTGGTCATCTCCACTGGCAGAGTCACTGGTTGACACAAGGCTGCTACAGGTGCATGAAGCCATCCTGAGTGCAGCGGTGAAGTGTGCAAGACCCAGGGTGGAGGCTTTGGATTACGTCTTGATCTTCCCACCTCTGTTCCCTCCCCTCCCTTTCCCGCCCTTCTCCTTTCTCCTTCTTTCCCGCCTCTTTTGTCCACTACGGTGCATATATCCTTTGATTCTCCATGCCCAGTAATAGCTCACTGAACCTACAAGTTTTCTATTTTTAGTAAAGACAGGGTCTCACTTTTGCTCAGGCTGGTCTCAAGCTCGTGAGCTCCAGCAATCCACCCACCTCGGCCTCCAGAGTGCTAGGATTACAGGAGTGAGCCACCTCACCCAGCAGGCAAATCCTTCCTAAAGCCCTCAGGTCC